>ML660200.1:33969034-34011279 GCA_007570785.1 Antilocapra americana
AATGTGTGTGTGTGTGTGTGTGTGTGTGTGTGTGTGTGTGTGTGTGTGTGTGTGTGTGTATAGAGAGAGAATCCATTTCTGTTCCATTATCTGTATGTCTATCCTTATGTCAGCAACAAATTCTCTTGATAATTGTGACTTTTTAATAGTCTTAAAATAATAAGTGTATATGCCCTCAAACTTGGTTTTCTTGTCCCAATATAGTCTTTTGGCTACTCTAGGTCCTTTGCATTTCCACACGAGTTTTAAAATCTGCTTGTCAGTTTCTACAAAAAATGCCTGCTCTGATTTTCATTGGAATTTCATTGAGTCTATTTAGGGGAAACTGGCATTTTAAAAATATTGTCTTCCTGTCTCAGTATGATGTATCTCTTTATTTAGATCTTATTAATTTTCTTAGTAAGATAATTTAGTTTTTAGTGTAGACATCTTGAATGTCTCTTGAAAAATTTAGTCCTAAATGTTTTAGATGTTATTTTAAATGTTTATTTTTTTTAGAATTTCACATCCTAATTGTTTGCTACTAGAATAAAGAAATAACAACTGATTTTGTGTCTTAATCTTTGATATTGAGATCTTGCTAAATTCACTTGCTACTTATAGAAGATTTTTTATGTGGATTTCTTTATATGTGTACCTGGCTAATAATATCTATAAATAAAGATAGCTTTACTTTTTTTTTTCTAATATATATGCTTTTATTTCTTTTTGTTTTTTGCACTGGCTAGAACCTATAGTACAACGATTGAAGAGAACTGGTATGAGTGATAATCCTGTCTTATTCAGTCTCTTCCCATTAAGTTACTTGTAGGTTGTTTGTAAATGCCTTTCATTTGGCTTAAAAGTTCCTGGTCCTAGATTGCTGAATTTTTATTGTGAATGGGTATTCAGATTTGTCAAATATTTGTTTTTGTAGCTATTGATATGATTGTATTTTTTTATTCTGTTAACATGATTTCTATCAATTCATGTTTAAAATATTATACATTTCTGAAATGAGTTTGTGCAGTAATGCCACTTGTCATGGTGTTCTAGCCCATAGATGTATTGCTGGATGCAATAGATATTTTCTGTTTGGAGAGGTTTTAAATTATGTTGTTTTGACATAAGGCTATTAAAAGTTTTGGGTTTTTTTCCCCTTGAGTTGGCTTTGGTGATTTGTGCCTTTTAAGGAATTTTTTTCATTTCCTCTAGTTTGTCAAACCTATTGGCATAAATTTGTTCTGATATTCCCTTACTATACACTTAAAAGAATCTATAGTAAAATCCCCTTTCATTTCTGATTTGGTAAGTTGTAGCTGCTCTCCTTTTACTTGTTCAGCTTACCTACAAATTTGTCAATTTTATTGATTTTTTTCAAAATACAAGTGTTTTGTTTCATTGATGGTTTTTGTTGTTTGTTTTCTAGTTCATTGATTTCTACTCTTATCTTTATTTATCTCTTTCTTTCTGCTTGCTTTTGCTTCAAACCCAGAAGGTTTGAAGAAAGTTTATAGACTTCTTCAAATTTGGAAAAATTTTTAGTATTATATATGCTTACATGTCCCTCCACTTACCCCCATTCACCCCTTTCTTTCCCTCTTCCTGGTATTCTAATTACATGTGTGTCTTGGACCCTTGATGGTGGTGGTGTTACTGTTTAAAGTAATAAGGAAAACAGCATATTTAGAGGTTTATAATGAAAAATGTTTAACAATTATGCCACAAAAGAGAGAAGAAAGGAGATAAGTTATGTTGTTGCTGCTGCTGTTGTCTTCTTCCTCTCTATGCTTCATTTTTGAGAATAAATATTGCATTTTCTTTAAGTCCACCATGTTTTTTTCCAGTTCCTAACCTGCTGTTAATTATCTCCAGCAAGGGAGATGTTATAGATGTTTTAGATGTTGGAGTTTTCATATGTTGAAGTTATTTTTAGTTTCTTTTTATATCTTCTATTTCCCTCCTCTTTGTATTCATTTTCCTGGGATTCTCTATTTCCTTTTCTTCCTTTCCTCCCTCCTTCACTTTGCTTTCCTTCCTTTCTGGCTGCATGACTTGTGGGATCTTAGTTACCTGACCAGGGATCAGACCCACACCCTTAGCAGTGAAAGTGTGAGTTCTTACCACTGGACTGCCAGGGAATTCCCTTCTGCTGAATTCTAAAGCATAATTATCATAATTGTCTTGAAATTTCTGTCTACTGATTTCACATCTCTGTGATTTCTAGATTTGTTACGATAGACTGATTTTACTTTTGGTTATATTTTCTCTTTTTTATACATGTGTAGTGATTTTTTATTGGATTCTGAACATTGTAAATTTTGTTATTTGAGAGCTGAATTTTGTTGTAGTCCTTCAAAGAGTGTTTGTTGAGCTTTGTTCTGTTAATCATTTAGCTTATTGGCTGATAAATTTGATTCTTTCAAAGGTTTTTTTTTTTTTTTTAAGACTTCAATAAGACACATCTAGAGTAGACTTTGTAACTTTATGGCTAGTTAAGACAACATGAGGTTGATTCTTCTGTGGTCTCCATTGAATGCTTTTTCTATTTCATAGGGACTTTTTACCCTGGCTATTTGTGAACTCAGAATATTTCCAGTGATGTGTGAACTCTGGGGGTGCTCTGCTTGCAACACCTCACAGTTGTTCTTAGAAGTTGTCCTTTACATACTTAGAGAATTTCACCTTACGAACGTGCAGACTAATACTTAGCCAAATTATAAAGGAGACTCAGTGATTACTCTTCTCCACATACTCTAGCTCCTTCAGACTCCTTGAACTCTAAATTTTCTCCTCTGTCTAGTGAGATTGCAAGAGTCCTTTGGGTTCCCTCTTTCTGTGCTAAGTTTGGGAAATTTCCTCCAGGCAGAACTACTAGGACTCATAGGGTTCACCTTCATTAGCTGCTGCTGCTAAGTTGCTTCATTCGTGTCCAACTCTGTGCGACCCCATAGACTGCCGTCCACCAGGCTCCCCTGTCCCTGGGATTCTCCAGGCAAGAACAGTGGAGTGGGTTGCCATTTCCTTCTCCAATGCATGAAAGAGAAAAGTGAAGGTGAAGTCGCTCAGTCATGTCCAACCCCATGGACTGCAGCCCACCAGGCTCCTCCGTCCATGGGAGGAAGTACTGGAGTGGGGTGCCATTGCCTTCTCCGCACCTTTATTAGAGTTTCCCGTAAATTAGCTATCAAAGTCTTGTGCTACCTGTTGTTCGTATAGTTTGCTCAAGTTTCTAGTTAATTATGGCCTGACAATAAGTCCAAACTTTGTTTCTTCCTAGTGGCTTAAAGCAGAAGTCCAAATTTTCATTTTTATCCAAGGTTATACCAACACTGAGATTAGAGTCCATTTTCCAATGTTTTTTATAAAGTTGCAGTCCCTTGTCTTTGACCCCAGTACTCCCTCCCAAAGGCATTCACTTCCAAATCTTTCTGTTGTTTTCATATTTACTTCCATTTTCTTTATGTTGCTATTTCTTGAGACTTTTGTTTTTAAACACTGAATTTCTACTGTGGAATACAGAGATGTGGCTCTTTATCATATTCTTCAGCTTTACTCCATACATGAAACTTTCCCATCACTCCATCTTCCCAACACCATTATACCATAATTTTGGCTGAGTAAATATTCAGTGTTTACACTATGTTGGTTTGAGGTTATTTTAATTGCTGGACCATATAACATACTATGATTTTTTTTAAATTATTGGACACATTTTTGTTTCCCTGGTGGTGGTGGTAAGTTGCTTCAGTCATTTTCAACCCTATGGACTGTAGCCCTCCAGGCTCCTATGTCCATGGGATTCTCAGCAAGAATATTGGGGGTGGGTTGCCATAGTTGATAACTATCTTGCTTTTTTAATCACCAAAACCACCTCTAGTTGTATATTTATCATCTTATTATGTTTAAACACTTAAGGTATTCTAGTTTTATTTTAGTGAAGAAGATAGTTTCTATTGCCTAATGCCTAATGCCTTTGACCTGCTTTTATTTGGTCTTGTCATCCAGGTCCTTAGAACATTTTCCCTGATATATCCCTTTACTATAATCCTAGAGGTTACCTTTGCCTGTTTATTGCTTTAAATTCCCTGTTTCCTGTATCCCATGTTTTATCCTTGGTTTACCACCTCATTTTTGGTGGATCAAATTCTCTGGTAACTACCTGAGAAAAGATACCTGAGAAATTGTTCTGTTATTTGTTTGGTTTTTGTGAAGTTGTATGCCTTTATTTTACCTGAATATTTGGTCAATAGTTTGGCAGGTTATATTTTTATAAATACTTTCTTTTAAATTAAGAGTGTTTTCTCATTTCCTTGTTTGTTAATTTCTTAATAAATAGGTGTTAAATTTTATCAAATGCCTTTTCTGCCTCTGGTTATATGAAATTTTTTCCCCTCAGAACTTGGAATGTTTTGTTTTCTTCTAGCTTTCTAGTATTGTTGTGATATTTGATCTCTATGTGATCTATTTCTTTTTCCCTCCAAACGCTTTTATGGTTTATTTTAATCCCTAGTTTTCTAAAATTTCATGATGATGCATCTTTGTATGTTTTAGTGTTGGTTTTCCAGATAAGAAAAAGTTAAGGTTGTATGAGTTTCAAATAAGATTCTGGGACATCCCACTCTTTAGTTCCAACAGAAAAGCCCCAGGGCAAGAGTCAGGAGGCCTGCAGTACCGGCTTGAAGTGAGACATATGTGAACCAAATCTGGTTGCCATAGCAGTGACGTTTTACATAAGAGGCAGCTGATACATATAAGCTAGACCCGTATAAGAGGTGGGTCTTTTTGCTCCGTCATGCTGGGGTTTTCATGAGCCCTTTTAGTCTAAAAAGTGATGCTGAATTTACGAAAAATGTACCAAATTACTTTTTGATGATTCCCTCTCCTCATTTTCTCTCTTTTCCCTTTCTGCAATACCTGCTAAGTAGAATTTGGATTTTCTGAATTTTTCCTGAAATCTTATGTTTTCTCCATTATTTCTGTACTATATTGTATTGCCTGAGTTTTGGAGAATATTTTCTCAGCCCCACCTTCTGATTCTGTGTATTTCTTCATTTCCACTCACATCTAAGTTGACAAAGAATTTTTATTGTTGTTTCTGAATATATGTATGTATGTATACACATACACACACATACCAGATGTTACACAGTGCTTGTAGCATTTGTTTCTGAATTCCCTTAAATATTAATTATAGTTCATGTGTTGTTTTCTGGGTTTTCTTCTTCATAAAAATTAAGTCTTTGTTTCCTCTATGTTTATCTTGTTAGTTTTGACCTCTGGTTTTGTATTAGTGTTGCTCTCCAGGTGTTTGCCAATTAAGAGTGGAACTCTGAAAAGCTGCCTGAAAGCTCTCTGTGCATGGGTAAAATATTTAATTAAAGAGCTTTCAACATCGTCTCAAAGACTTTAATTTTTGGCTGGTCAAATTCCGTAGAGAAAACTCTTACAATCTTTGACCTGAAGGGTATATGACAGGCTGCCAGTGCTCAGGAATCCAAATGGGGCAAAAGACTGAGAGCAGGACATTTAATACACAAATTTTTGTGGGTTAAGTATAAAGTAGCAGAGTGCATGCTGTGTTTGTGATAGGGACGTTAAAGGCTTTAGATATAATATAATGGAGGTGGGCTTCCCAGGTGGCTCAGTGGTAAAGAATCTGCCTGCCAATACAGGAGACACAGGTTCAGTCCCTGGGATTGGGAACATCTCCTGGAGTGGGAAATGGCAACCTGCTCCAGTATTCTTGCCTAGAAAATTCCATGGACAGAGGAGCCTAGCAGGCTACAGTCCATGAGGCTGCAAAGAGTCAGACACAACTGAGGGACTGAGCATGCAAAGAAGGTAGGAAGACTTCATTCAAGAGGCAGATGACTCTACCTAACCAGAGAAGGAATTCATCAAGATGGTTCTTCCTTTTGCTTCTTAGTTGATCCTTAGGAGTTGGGTGGTAGGAACTCAGGGGAGTCGTGTAGATGCAGCAAGTTGGAATATAGTAGCAGTTCCAATAAGCAGAGTTTAGGGTATAACTTGGGTTTCCCAAATTTCAAGATATTTCATGTATAATAAGGTATATTTCAAATATGTGTATAATAGTAACCAAGTTTCTTCTAGTAGTAGAAACATATTGTAAAACTGAAAGTGTTAGTCGCTCAGTTGTATCTGACTCTTTGCAACCCCATGGACTGAAGCCCACAAGGCTCCTCTGTCCATCGGCTTCTTCAGGCAAGAATACTGGAGTGAGGAGTCATTCCTTTCTCCAGGGAACCTTCCAGACCCAGGGATCGAACGCAGGTCTTCCACATTGTGGGTAGATTCTTTACCATCTAAGCCACCAAGGAAGCCCCTCATTGCAAACTACTTCAAGCCAAAAATAAAATTCTGTTGACCAATGTAATTGACAAGATCAATGATATAATGGATCAGGTATGATAAGAACTCAATGCTCAGGTAGTACCGTCAGTAATTTCCTTCTCTTTATCTCTTGGTTTTGCTTTACATTGGCTTGGTTTTGTGTGTGTGTGTGTGTGGGTTTCTTCATATAGTTGAAATTATGAGCATCACCTGGAGTCATAAGTGGCTAGAAAAACTTTCCATATCAGAATCTTCCTTCTTAGCCCCTATTTTTAGGAAGTGTCATGAGAGGAATTCTGCTGGCCTGCTTTAATGGACCAGTTATGAAGGACAGAGGATGATTAATTATTAATCACATGGGAAAAGAAGAGTTTGAGTCTGGTGCTTTACCAGGCCAAAATGATACTCTTAGTCACCCAGGACAGAGCAGTTTCTCAGGGAAAAGGAGCCCTAGAAAGGGAGAGTGAAAAGTATTGTTACAGATCTGAAATTACTCATTTTAGCTTAATTTATACCGTTCAGCGTTAAACATGGCTTTTCCTGGAGTTTCATGTTGTATATAGTAAAAGTCACCACTGACTTTAGACATGGGTGAAAGAATGGAGTGTTGCAGTTGTGGGGCATTATACGTTTATGAGTTATCCCAACTTTTAGGTATTTTCCATCATTGAAGACCCCACTGTTGAGAATGTAACTTCCTGGGGACTGAGCTCCTATCATGACCATCAATAAATCTGGAACTCACAATAATAATGTGCTGATGAAAGGGTGATTCTTTTTAGGTACTTTTGTTCATATTTCCTAGGAGTCTTCATACCTTTTTTCTATAGAAGCATAGGTAATTGTATTTGTTTGTACTTTAAGTCCTTACCTATTGGTAAAACCTTGGTAGCCTAAGAGGAAGAATTAAATCTTCTGAATCCTGTTTCATGTCAGGAGGAAAATAGAGGAATAAAAGTGTCCCAGGCAAAAGACTGAGGCCTTAAGAGCTCCAAGAGTTAAAAGGGTAGGGAAAACTCCAAGGCCCCAGGACAATTAAAACCTTAATAACTATTGTAGATTTTCAGATTTGGGGTTTATTGGTAGTTCCAGTACATACAAGAGAGAGGGAGCCACGATGATTGGGAAAATATGGCTTGGAACATAGACCAGTGGTATGGGTAGAAAAAACCTGGCCATCAGAGATATTGCCTAGGCCTCATCTGGTTGTGTGGTACTGATTGTCTTGAGCACTGTGTTGAAAAGGGTTCAGAAGCTGCAGGGAGGAGAGCTGTAATTAGTTCACAAGATCAGTCATGATCTTCTGGGTATGATAGAAGATATATAAGCCTAATAATTCACTCAAGGGCATTTGGTAGAATGGTCTAAGGAGATGTTCAGAATTCAAACCTAAACACAAATACCTAGACTGATGCATGGAACAGGAAATTGGAGTTACAAAATGCTTTAATCCATAAAATACTGTAGGAATCAAACTGAGAAACACATTGGTGAATTCTTCAAGATTGTTAGTTGGAGGCAGGGCTTGAGGGAAATCCATGGATAAATACATTCAAAAAATTATGTCAATGACTTCAAAAATCACTTGTGAGTTTTTTGGGGGAAAATTTGTGCTTATTAGTAACCAAACAAATGCAAGGACTATTAGAGCAGACTGTTAATTAGCAATCAGCCTTGTCTAATCTTAGTGTACTTGTAAGTTTCAGTTGCCACTCAATCAGTTTAAGGATGCTACTTTGTATACAAAATAACACAAAGTTTCCAAGCACCTCTAAAAGTGTTTTCCTTCATTCAAAAATCAAATATTTATTGAGCTTCCACTGCATGCCAGATGTGTTAGGCTCTGTAATATAGCACTGGTTATGATACACTTCCTCTCCATGTGGAGTTAAAATGTAACATATGGCAACAGCCACAGAGCTTGAAGAAGAGAGAAGATTCATCCTGCCTTAAGATCTGGGGACTGCTTCACAAAGGAGGTAACATTTGAGATAAGCTTTTAAGGGATGACTAAATATGTTTGCTCCATAAATTCCCCTGATACACCTGTGTGTTTTATTTTTAAATTTCTGAAAAGTTTGAGCTCCTTTATAGATAAGGTATGACAGGGAACTAAACAAAGGAAGACTTGGATTAAAACAAAAAAAAAGAGTGTACCTATTATAGTTTAGTGGAGTGCTGAAACAAAGAAAGAACTATGAAACTTTGAGTAAATGAAACAATCTAATTATATATTATGTGGTGACAGTTGGTCTATTTTTATTGTAGTAAGAACACTATATGAGATCTACCCTCTTAACACGTTCTTAAGTGTACAATACAGTATTGTTAATTATAAACACAGTGTTGTACAACAGAACCTTAGGATTTACTCATTCGGCTTATCTAACACTTCATACCTTTATTGCAGCTCTCACATTTCCCCTCCCCTACGCCTGTTGGTGGCAACCACCAGTCTACACTGTTTCTATGAATTTAACTATGTTTAGATACCCCATATAAATGGAATCATGTAAAATTTGTTTTGCTGTGACTGATTTATTTCACTTGGTATAATATCCTCCAGGTTCACCCATGTTGTTGCATACGGCACAGCTGCCTCTTTTTTAAGGTTGAATGATCCTTATTGACAAATTCAGACTTAAATGGAAGAAAGTAGGGAAAACCACTAAACCATTCAGGTATGACCTAAATCAAATCCCTAACAATTATACAGTGGACATGAGAAATAGATTTAAGGGACTAGATCTGATATACAGAGTGCCTGATGAACTGTGGATGGAGGTTTGTGACATTGTACAGGAGACAGGGATTAAGACCATACCCAAGGAAAAATAAATGCAAAAAACCAAAATGGGTGTCTGAAGAGGCCTTACAAATAGCTGTGAAAAGAAGAGAAGTGAAAAGCAAAGAAGAAAAGGAAAGATACACCCATTTGATTGCAGAGTTTTAAAGAATAGCAAGGAAAGATAAGAAAGCCTTTCTCAGTGATTAAAGCAAAGAAATAGAGGAAAACAAGAGAATAGGAAAGATTAGAGATCTCTTCAAGAAAATTAGAGATACAAAGGGAACATTTCATGCAAAGATGGGCTCAATAAGGGACAGAAATGGTAGCGACCTAACAGAAGCAGAAGATATTAAGAAGAGGTGGCAACAATACACAGAAGAACTGTATAAAAAAAGATCTTCATGACCCAGATAATCACAGTGGTGTGATCACTCAACTAGAGCCAGACATCCTGGAATGTGAAGTCAAGTGGGCCTTAGGAAGCATCACTGCGAACAAAGCTAGTAGAGGTGAAGGAATTCCAGTTGAGCTATTTCATATCCTGAAAGATGATGCTATGAAAGTGCTGCACTCCATATGCCAGCGAATTTGGAGAACTCAGCAGTGGCCACAGGACTGAAAAAGGTCAGTTTTCATTCCAATCTGAGAAAGGTTGGAATGCCAAAGAATGCTCAAACTACCGCACAATTGCCTTCATCTCACATGCTAGTAAAGTAATGCTCAAAATTCTTCACGCCAGGCCTCAATAATATGTGAACTGTGAACTTCCAGAGGTTCAAGCTGGTTTTAGAAAAGACAGAGGAATAAGAGATCAAATTGCCAACATCATCAAAAAAGCAAGAGAGTTCTGGAAAAATATCTATTTCTGCTTTATTGAGTATGCCAAAGCCTTTGACTGTGTGGATCACAATAAACTGTGGAAAATTCTTCAAAAGATCAGAATACCAGACCACATGACCTGCCTCAAGAGAAATCTGTATGCAGATCAGGAAGCAACAGTTAGAACTGGACATGGAACAACAGACTGGTTCCAAATAGGAAAAGGAGTACGTCAAGGCTGTATATTGTCACCCTACTTATTTAACTTATATGCAGAGTACATCATGAGAAACGCTGGGCTGGATGAAGCCCAAGCTGGAATCAAGATTACCGGGAGAAATATCAATAACCTCAGCTATGCAGATGACACCACCCTTATGGCAGAAAGTGAAGAAGAACTAAAGAGCCTCTTGATGAAAGTGAAAGAGGAGAGTGAAAAAAGTTGACTTAAAGCTCAACATTCAGAAAACTGAGATCGTGGCATCCGGTCCCATCACTTCATGGCAAATAGATGGAAAAGCAGTGGAAATAGTGTGAGACTTTATTTTGGGGGGCTCCAAAATCACTGCAGATGGTGACTGCAGCCATGAAATAAAAAGACACTTACTTCTTGGAAGAAAAGTTATGACCAACCTAGATAGTATATTGAAAAGCAGAGACATTACTTTGCCAACAAAGGTCATCTAGGCAAAGCTATGGTTTTTCCAGTAGTCATGTATGGATGTGAGAGTTGGACAGTGAAGAAAGCTGAGCGCCAAAGAATTGATATTTTTGAACTATGGTGTTGCAGAAGACTCTTGAGAGTCCCTTGGACTGCAAGGAGATCCAACCAGTCCATTCTAAAGGAAATCAGTCCTGAATGTTGATATGAAGGGCTGACTCATTTGAAAAGACCCTGATGCTGGGAAAGATTGAAGGTGAGAGGAGAAGGGGACAACAGAGGATGAGATGATTGGGTGGCATCACCAACTCAGTGGACATGAATTTGGGTAGGCTCAAGGAGTTGGTAATGGACAGCGAGGCCTGGCGTGCTGCAGTCCATGGGGTTGCAAAGAGTCGGACACAACTGAGCAACTGAACTGAACTGATACACTATTTTATGTATATACCAGATTTCCTTTATCAATTCATCCATTAATGACCTTTTAACATGTTTTCATAGCTTTGCTATTCATGAATACTGGGACAGCAAACATGGGAATATATATATATATACATATATGGTCCTGATTTCAATTCTTTTTAATATGTACTCAAAAAAGAGATTGATGGATCACATGGTAGTTCTATTTTTAATTTCTTGAGAAACCTCCATACTGTTTTCCAAAGTGGCTTCACCAGTTTGCCTTCCCACCACAATGTACAGAGTTTACATTTTTCCACATCATCACCAACACTTCTCTCTTTTATTTATAATGGCCATCCCAATTGGTGTGAGGTGGCATCTCATTTTGGTTTTGATTTTCATTTCCCTGTTGATTAATGATGCTGAGAATCTTTTCATAGCTCTGTTGGCTATTTATATGTCTTCTTTGGAGAAATGTCTGTTCATGTTTTTTGCCTGTTTTTTTGATTGGGATATTTGTTTTATTGGTATTTTGCTATTGAATTGTAGGAGTTCCTTATGTATCTTGAATATCAACTATGAAATAAATGGTATGCACATATTTTCTCCCATTCCATTGGTTGCCTTTTCATGCTGTTGATTCTTTAATTATGAAGGCTTTTTAGTTTAATGTAGGCCCACTTATCATTTTTGCGTTTGTTGCTTGTGCTTTGGTGTCATATCCTGCATGTGCTTTAATCCAGAGACCAAATGAAGATCTGGAGGTGGTAGAAACAAACCCATGTTTCTCAATATAAAAAGATAATCTTAGAGTCCTCAAATAAATTTGGATTCCAAAGGAAATGGCCATCTTTTTGAGAGACTATATAGCAAAGTGATAAAAAGTGCCATTCTGGAGCCTATCTGCCTGTGTTGAGTATATCTTAGACAGTTTTGTTGTTGTTCAGTTGCTAAGTTGTAGCCAACTCTTTGTGACCCCATGGACTGCAGCATACCAGGCTTCCCTGTCCACCACTGTCTCCTGGAGATTGTACAGGTTCATTTCCATTGAGTTGGTGATGCTATCTAACCATCTCATCTTCTGCCACCCTCTTCTCCTTTTGCCTTCAATCTTTCCCAACATCAGAGTCTTTTCCAATGAGTTGGCTCTTCTCCTCAGGTGATCTAAGTATTGGAGTTTTATCTTCAACATCAATCCCTCCAGCAAATATTCAGGGTTGAATTCCTTTAGGATTGACCAATTTAATCTCCTTGCAAGCCAAGGGACTCTCAAGAATATTCTTCAGCACCACAGTTTGAAAGCATCAATTCCTTGGTGCTCAGCCCTTTTCCTTTTTTCTTTTTGATTCAGTTCTCACATTCATACATGACTGCTGGAAAAATCATTGCTTTGACTAAATGGACCTTTGTCAGCAAAATGATGTATTTGCTTTTTAATATGCTAACTATTTGTCATAGCTTTCCTCCCAAGAAGCAAGCATCTTTTAATTTCATTGCTGCAGTCACCATCCACAGTGATTTTGGAGCCCAAGAGAAAAATCTGTCACTGCTTCTACTTTTACCCCTTTTATTGGCCATGAAGTGATGGGATCAGATGCCATGATCTTAGTTTTTTGAATGTTGAGTTTTAAGCCAGCTTTTTTACTCTCCTCTTTCACCCTCATGAAGAGACTCTTTTATTCCTCTTCACTGTCTGCCATTAGAGTAGTGTTATCTACATATATGAGGTTGTTGATATTTCTCTTGGTAATCTTGACTCCAGCTTGTGACTCATCCAGCCCAGCATTTTCCATGATGTACTCTGCATGGGAGTTAAATAAACATAGTGATAATATACAACCTTGTCATACTCCTTTCCCAATTTGGAACCAGTTAGTTGTACCATGTAAGGTTCTACCTGTTGTTTCTTGACCCGCATACAGATTTCTCAGGAGGCTGGTAAAGTGGTCTTATATTCCCATCTCTTTAAGAATTTTCCCTAGTTTGTTGTGATCCACACAGTCAAAGGCTGTGAAGCAGAAGTATAGTCACTGAAGCAGTTTACTTTTCTGGAATTCTCTTGGTTTCTCTGTGATCCAGTGAATGTTGGCAATTTTCTATCTGGTTCCTCTGCCTTTTCTAAAACCAGCTTGTACATCTGGAAGTTCTCGGGACATGTACTGCTTAAGCCTAGCTTGAAGGATTTTGAGTATAACCTTATTAGTACATGAAACAAGTGCAGTTGTGAGGAAGTTTGAACGTTCTTTGGCACTGCCCTTCTTTGGAATTGAAATGAAAACTGACCTTTTCCAGTCCTGTGGCCACTGCTGAGTTTTCCAAATATGCTGACATATTGAGTGCAGCCCTTTAACAACATCATCGTTTAGGAATTGAAATAACACAGCTGGAATCCCATCAGCTTTACTAGCTTTGTTGGTAGTAATGCTTCCTAAGGCCCACTTAACTACACACTCTAGGATGTCTGACTCTAGATGGGTGACCACACCATTGTGGTTATCCCAGTCGTTTAGCCTTTTTTGTATAGTTCTGTGTATTATTGCAACCTTTTCTTAATCTCTTCTGCTTCTGTTAGCTGCTTATTGTTTCTGTCCTTTATCATGCCCATCTGTGCATGGAATGTTCCCTTGATAGCTCCAGTTTTCTTGAAGAGATCTCTAGTCTTTCTCATTCTCTTGTTTTCCTCTATTCCTTTTCATTTTTCATTTAAGAAGACTTTTTTTTAAATTCCTCCTTGCTGTTCTCTGAAATTCTGCAATCAGTTAGGTATGTCTTTGCTTTTCTTCCTTGCTTTTTGCTTCTCTTCTTTCAGCTATTTATAAAGCTTCCTCAGACAACTATTTTGCCTTTTTGCATTTCTTTTTCTTGGGGATGGTTTTAGTCACTGCCTCCTATACAGTGTTATGAACCTCTGTCCATAGTTCTTCAGGCACTCTATCAGTTCTAATTCCTTGAATCTGTTCATCACCTCCACTGTATAATCATAAGGGACTTTATTTAGGTCATACCTGAATGACCTAGTGGTTTTCCCTACTTTCTTTAATTTAAGCCTGAATTTTGCAGTAAGGAACTCATGATCTGAGTTATAGTCAGCTCCAGGTGTTTTTTTTTTTTTTTTGCTGACTCTATAGAGCTTCTCGATCTTCAGCTGCAAAGAACATAGTCAATCTGATTTTGGTATTGACCATTTGGTGATGTCCATGTGTAGAGTTGTCTCTTTTTGTTCTTGAAAAAGGGTGTTTTCTATGACCAGTGTGTTCTCTTGGCAAATTTCTGTTAGCCCTGCCTTGCTTCGTTTTGTACTCCAAGGCCAAATTTGCCTGTTACTCCACATATCTCTTAACTTCCTTTGGATTTCAATCCCCTGTGATGAAACTGACATCGTTTTTGGTGTTCTAGAAGGTCTTGTAGGTCTTTCTAGGAGTGGTCAACTTAAGCTTCTTCATCATCAGTGTTTGGGGCATAGACTTGGATTACTGTGATGTTGAATGGTTTGCCTTGAAAACGAACCAAGATCATTCCATTGTTTTTGAGATTTTACCCAAGTACTGCATATCAGACTCTCTTGTTGACTATGAGGGCTTTTCCAATTTTGTAAGGGATTCTTGCCCATAGTGTGTGCTAAGTTGCTTCAGTCATGTCTGACTCCTTGTGACGTTATGGACATGTAGCCCACCAGGCTCTTCTGTCCATGGGATGCTCTAGGCAAGAATGCTTGAGTGGGTTGCCATGCCCTTCTCCAAGGTATCTCCCCAACCCAAGGATTGAACCCAAGTCTCTTAAGTCTTCTGCATTGGCAGGTGAGTTCTTTACCACTAGCACCACCTGGGAGAACCTCTTGCCCATATAATGATCATCTGAATTAAATTCATTCCCTAACCATTTTAGTTCACTGATTCCTAAGATGTCAATGTTCACTTATTCCTAAAATGTCAATGTTTATGAGGTTCACAATTTACTTTCTCAATTTCTTCATGTATAATATGGAATAATAATAGTATCTATATCAGGGTTATTGTGAGGATTAAATGCATGATAAATTTCATATTCCTTGGCACATAACTCATTAAATGTTAGCTAATATTATTTTTAATGGAGACAACTAAGCTATATTAATATATTTATTCAGATGTTATTCTGTCAGTTCAGTTCAGTTCAGTCACTCAGTCATGTCTGACTCTTTGTGACCACATGGACTGCAGCACGCCAGGCCTCCCTGTCCATTACCAACTCCTTGAGCCTACCCAAACTCATGTCCATTGAGTTGGTGATGCGACCCAACCTGATCATCCTCTGTCATCCCCTTCTCCTCTCACCCTCAATCTTTCCCAGCATCAGGGTTTTTCAAATGAGTCAGCTCTTCATATCAACATTCAGGACTGATTTCCTTTAGAATGGACCTGTTGGATCTCCTTGCAGTCCAAGGGACTCTCAAGAGTCTTCTACAACACCACAGTTCAAAAACATCAATTCTTTGGCACTCACTTTCTTCACTGTCCAACTCTCACATCCATACATGACTACTGAAAAAACCATAGCCTTGACTAGATGGACCTTTGTTGGATAAGTAATGTCTATGCTTTTTAATATGCTGTCTAGTTTGGTCATAACTTTTCTTCCAAGGAGTAAGCATCTTTTTATTTCATGGCTGCAGTCACCATCTGCAGTGATTTTGGAGCCCCCCAAAATAAAGGCTGCCACTATTTCCACTGTTTCTCCATCTATTTGCCATGAAGTGATGGGACCAAATGCCATGATCTTAGTTTTCTGAATGTTGAGCTTTAAGTCAACTTTTTTCACTCTCCTCTTTCACTTTCATCAAGAGGCTCTTTAGTTCTTCTTCACTTTCTGCCATAAGGGTGGTGTCATCTGCATAGCTGAGGTTATTGATATTTCTCCCGGTAATCTTGATTCCAGCTTGGGCTTCATCCAGCCCAGCGTTTCTCATGATGTACTCTGCATATAAGTTAAATAAGTAGGGTGACAATATACAGCCTTGACATACTCCTTTTCCTATTTGGAACCAGTCTGTTGTTCCATGTCCAGTTCTAACTGTTGCTTCAAAAATGATAGAATGATTTCTGTTCATCTCCAACGCAAACCATTCAATACCACCGTAATCCAAGCCTATGGCCTGACCAATAATGCTGAAGAAGCTGAAGTTGAAGATTTGTATGAAGATCTACAAGACCTTCTAGTATTAACACCCAAAAAAGATGTCCTTTTCATTACAGGGGACTGGAATGCAAAAGCAGGAAGTCAGGAAACACCTGGAGTAACAGGCAAATTTGGCCTTGGAGTATAGAATGAAGCAGGGCAAAGACTAATAGAGTTGTGCCAAGAGAATGCACTGGTCATAGCAAACACCCTCTTCCAACAACACAAGAGAAGACTGTATACATGGATATCACCAGATGGTCAACACTGAAATCAGATTGCTTATATGCTTTGCAGCCAAAAATGGAGAAACTCTATAAAGTCAGCAAAAACAAGACCAGGTGCTGACTGTGGCTCAGGTCATGAACTCCTTATCGCCAAATTCGGACTTAAATTGAAGAACGTAGGGAAAACCACTAGAACATTCAGTATAACCTAAATTGAATCCCTAATAATTATACAGTGGAAATGAGAAATAGATTGTATCAGGTGTGATTATTTTTCAGACTTTTGTAACTTTAGGCATCCTGGTTAATCATATGTGAGACATGAATGCGGGCATCTGGTATATCACAAATGATGAAGTTTGCTTATATTCTCAATAAAGAAAATCTCATTTAAATGTTTTCTTAACCCACCAAAAGCTTTCTTTGACCACCAATGGCAATCTTCTCTCAAATCTTTGCTTATATTTATTCTTTAAAAAAAAATTGAGGTTTAATTAACATAGCAAAATTCACAACTCTAAGTATACAGCTTAATGATTGGCCTTTTTTTTTTTTTAACATATATGCATACCCATGTAACCATCAGGCAGGTCAAACAGAATATTTCTGTAACCCTACAATGGTCCAAGGTCATTCTTATATTTTTATAACACTGATTTTGGGGCCACAAAGGAGCATGCTTTCTCTTGGTTTTCATCTCAGGTCTTTCACCACATTGCTTTAGATGACATCCCCTGTCTCACTGAAACTTTACATCTCATGGCCTCTCCACCTAGGACATACCTGCCTTTTGGTTAAGAAATAAACCAGGTTTATTTCATAGGATGTTAAAAACTAATACTTAAGTTATTACTTTTTCCCTAGATAATATTTTAAATACAGCTTTCCATGCTTTAATTCCCAGAAGTGATTAGTGAATGGTAGGAATTTTAGCTATTACTATGGTATTGCTTTGGTATTGTTTCTGCACAGGAGATCTGTAATACTCCTAAAATTGTGTCACGTTTTGTTGTGTCCAGATTATAGATCCCCCAAAGACCACCTCAGGAGCTGATTCCGCTGTAAACACACGAGAGTCTTTTATTCAAGCTCGATCAGGGGCTTCCACCCACACCGACGCGGTGGCTTAGGTAGGAGAGCCCTGAGTAACAGCAAATAGGCTTTTTTATAGTTTGTAGGGCGGGGTGAGGGGTTTTCGAAATTTATAAAACAGCGATTGGTGGACTTTTCAGCGCATTAGTTTCTGATAGATATGTTTAACCACAAACGACCTCCTAATTGGTGTATTTTTGGCACTCCCCGGTGTGTGGTGATTGATCGTGTCTAGGGTAGTGACATGGGGTAAGGGGCTGGACTATTCTATGGTTATTCTAAGAACTTGGGAGTTGCCCTTTACTACAAGATGGTGGCTCCTTTTAAAAAAAAAAAAACGGAGTCACCTAGGCTCTACAGTTTGTGGTCCTATACACCTCTGGCATAAATCAAATTTACTCAGCTGGCATAGTGGGATCCCAGAACCTAAAAGTGGGGTCAGCAGATTTTTTTCTGTGAAGGGCCAGATAGCTTGGCTTTTTCTTTTTCTTTTTTTGGTTTTGTGTGCTATGCAGTTCCTGCCAAGACTTCTCTGTCGTAACTAATCAACTGCTATTATAGAGCAAAAGGAACCACAGGCAAGACTATAGATTTGGGAATGGCTATGTTCCAATGAAACTATTTGAAAAAAATAAAAAAGCAGACAGTGGGTCATTTTGGGTCTGAAGACTGTATTTTGCCCATCCCTTGTCTGAGCTTAACCTCTCACCAGTTCTGTGACTTAAACTTTTTCTCTTCATCAGTAAATAATGATACTGCTCCCATCAAGTTTTTATAAAATCACTTTGTAAACTGCCTAGTGCCCAAATAATTGGTTCATAATAATACACAAAGTTTGAGACTTAACCAACCAACGTTGGGGCTCCTGGAAAACTGTCGTCTTTGTTTCTTTTCTTCTCTCTACCCTGTTCCCTGCTGTTGATCCCTATTCACAATCCCTCCACCAACCCGCAAACACCACATCTTTGGATCTCTATTCTCATCTGCTCCAGCGGCACCCTAGGGCCCCCTTTTCCCACGCACACCTACCAGGCTTCATTTTTGCATGCTCCCTATCAGCTCTTCCTCTTCAGATTAGACTCTTAGTGACAGAATAAATATCATGACTGGCACAGTTTTCTAAAAGGAATGATTTTTAGATAAATGACTTGTTCTAAGATGCCCTTGGAGCATCTCACAATAACACTCTAAAAATTCAGGTAGAGTTTGTGATTCTAAGTATGTTAAATTACTTCTGAGAAATTCACTTATAGCCCAAACAGCAACTCAGCTCTGGGAAACTAGGAGAAATCCAGGCTTAGAGGATGCCATGTGAAACTATGTACATGCATCAAATTGTATTTACAAAGGAGGGAGCCACTGACAGCATGCACCGGCAGGTAGGTTAGGGAGAAAGGCTGAATCTAGACCTAGCAGTTGCTAAAATACACAGATTAAATTGTGGATTTGTGGCAGTTCTGTGCCGATAAACCAATTCCCTAAGGGAAAGCAGGAATGCAAACCAGCACTGTTTGCATTCCAAACAAATGCAAACCACTTACCAATTTCCGTGGTATAAATACTCCCACCATGGCTTCCCTTGGTTACAAGAGAGTCAGACATGACTTAGCAACTAAACAACACTTCCACCAGGGATCAATATACCAAGCCCTCAAGCTACCAGTGGATATAGCCAGCTCACAGAATCGCTGAACATTTCAGTCACTTGTTCCTGTCAGTGCTGGCGCATCACTGGCTCCGTGGCTTCAGCTATCAGGCAGGATAGGTAAGACAAAACAGTTTACCTTTAATGGTCACTAGAGGAATGAAAGCTTCCCAGTTTTCTAACTCAGACCAGATAGGTTTACAGGGGGCGATTTTTCTTGACCCTAGGTCCTAAGAAAATGCATAAATACTAAGCTCTTCCTCTGAATTAAATAGTATAACTAGTTAACATCATTTCATCTACACACACACACACCTTACTATATTCTTCATGAGCTAATGACTGATTTCCCCCTCAAAGTATTCACTCCATGCTCTTTGTACATTTAGGAAGAATTTTGACAGAAATCTCAGTCCTCGCCTTTTTCAAAATGTAGTCCTCAGAGAAGCAGCACCACATCACCTGAGAGCATTTTGGAAAGCAAAATTTCAAGCTGTACTTTTCATGTTTTTAAACCAGATTTTAAAATTCATCTAAGTTTAGGAAATGGTGCTTTGTGCTCCATTCAATTTATAGTTAGAAGCTAGACAAAAAAACCCTGATGAAATTTGCTATTTACCAGACCACAGAAATAATCAAAATAATCAGGCTTCACTCTTTGTAGTGATGATTTGAAAAATTCTTTACAGATTTATTTTCACATAAGATATAAAAATATTCAAAATTAGTCTGATATAAAACGTGAAACTGTCCTTTGCCCAGTCAATTTGCCCAGCTGTGTACTCTTAGGTAACTACTAAAAATGAGGCAAAGTGGAAAGATGTTCTTGTCTTCATTCCAGCCTTCCCCTTCAGCCTTCTGTCCATCATTTAATCACATGCTGTGGTAGGAGGTGAGGTGCCCCTCCCCCAAGATGGCTGTGTCCTAACCCCCAAAACCTGTGACTATGTAATAGCCAAAGGGACTTTACAGATGGAATTAATTGAGGATTTCGAGACATGAGAGTATCCAGGTGTGCCCAATGAGATCACAAGGCTCTTCAAAGAGAAAAGAGGCAGGCAGGAGTCAGAGGAGCTGTGACCACAGAAGCAGAGGTAAAGTTTTCCAACCGCAAACCAAGGAATGTAGTATCTAAAAGCTGAACAATGGAAAAATAATGACAGTTCTCCAGAAAACTGTGATCCTGCCTGCATCAGCCCAGTGAAATCTGTTTCAGAGGTCTGACCTCCAGGATGGTAAGATTACAAATTATGTAAATTATGTGTCCTTTTAAGTCCTAAATGTATAGTCATTTTTCTGTAGCAATAGAAACCCCAAACCTGTCTCCCCAGTTAGAATGTAAGCATTTCAAGACCATGATTATGGTCTATTTTAACTGTAGTGCCTAACCCCAATAGGTTCTACATAAAGGTTTGCAGAAAAAAATGAGTAAATAGGGTGGTAGCCATCCTTCTACACTGCATCTAAATCTCATCTCATTCTTTCACTACATGAAACTTTCCATGATTTTCCACGACTCTTAGGATAACCAGAACCCTTGCCATGGCCTGCATGCCTGCTGGGCTAGCCTGGTGCCAGCACTCATTTCTGGCTACACTGGCAGTTTTTCATGTTTGAAGCCCTCCCCTCCCTCTCCAACTCCCCATGTGTGTGATTATACCCTATTTCTTATTTCAGAATTTCCTCAAACATAACTTCCTCCAGGGATCTCATCCTTCTTTGCTTTAGAGACTGAATTATTTTTTCTTTTTTTTTAGCACTTCCATTTGTAAATATAAAAAGATCTTTCTCCAACTCGAGATTCTAAGCTGTATGAGAGCAGAGACCATTTCCACTGTATATTTCAGTGCCTGGCATAGAGCGGGAACCCAGTAGTAGTTAAGTGTTGAGTGAAATTTTTTAAATAAAAATTAGCTCATTGCATGTATAAAAGAAAAGAGAAAATGCTTTAGTGATTTGAGTCTCATAAAAAATTATATATTAGAAAAAATTTTAAGAAAAAAATCAGAAGTCTCTATATTGTACAGCACTGTTAGATTTCAGTTTCTGACCTCAATTTAGAATCTTCTATATTGAGCATAGAATCTTCTATATTGAACTACATTTAATGGTAGTTGATGTTTATCGGATAGAGCTGTTGAATGACCCCTCCTTTGCCACTCCTCCCTCCCTCCTTTCACCTTTCCTGCTTCCCCTGCCTGCGCTATACCTGTACGCACACCCTACTACCTGTAGTCTTTTCTTTCAGAGGTTTATCAAGTGGTACAGAGCTTGATGTATGAAGCCTTGAGACATTACCAGGAAGTTCTACTATGGGGACGTGAACTCTAAATTTATTGTGTCACTCTACCTTCATTGTGTCAGGTCAGGTATTGAGAAATTCATGATCCCTCAGACATCAATATCAAGGAGCTCTTTCTCCTCAGTCAAAATCAGTTATATTGGAGTGGTCTTCAGTTCCCCCATAATATTAAGAGCTCTTCAAATTCAAATACAGAGCTTTTCCTCGAGGAAGCTGGGCACCAGGTCCTCCAAGGCTTTGAGGAGCAAGAAAGAATAGGACAAATCCCAAAGACTTACTACTTTACATTCACAATTTGTTTATTTCCATCGCTTAATACTATAATAGATGCATGAATACGAGCTCAAAAAGTTTAGACCATAAATAAAAACTGTGCTTGAGTATCCCAGCCTAACATTCAAAGCAGCCTTATGGCTTCAGTCATGCATGCATGCTAAGTTATTTAAGTAATGTCCTACTCTTTTGTGACCCTGTGAACTGTAGCCCACTAGACTTCTGTGTCCATGGGATTCTCCAGGCAAGAATACTGCAGTGGGATGCCAGGCCCTCCTCCCAGGGATGTTCCCGACCCAGGGATCAAACCCATGTCTCTCAGTGTCCTGCATTGGAAGGCAGATTCTTTACCAGTAGCCTCACTTTTTGGGCAAACAAAAGCAGATATTCATCTCTCTACTCATAAAGCTCTACTGTCCTCAAAAGAAGATAGACAGGATGCTTGTGTGGACCACCTGCTGAGCACTAGCTTTAAGTAGTTAACCTTCTTTTAAGGTGAAAGAGGTCATGTGATTTTTTTTTTTTTAGGGGTTCAGTTTACTAAAGATTCTAATCTCATTTGACAAATGCTTGATGGAGTGATAAACTACATAGTCTGTTTAAAGTCTGTTGGTGTTCTGCACCTAGTAGGGTTTTACTAAATGATGGAGAGTGATTTTAACCACTTTATTATCATTATAAGTGCCCATCGGCATTCATTAATATAAGTCAGTTGCTTCTTTTTTATTTTTTTGTACCATTCCCACCTCGTAGAAAAATCTTAACCTTCCATCCAGGATATTTTGAGTGGTGCTTTAGCTCTTAGCAGTGGTTAGATATAGAAGAGAGAATTTCATTCTTAGCGAACTAAGTGCATAAGAAAAGATTGCAGTAGTCTGAAGTTTATTAGTAGATAAAAGAGAACACATCTTAAAAGAATAAGGATAAAATTAAAATCAAGAAGATGAATTCTTCAGTCTTACTTAAACTTGAATTGCATCACTAGAAGAATAGGCCCTCAACTGTTTCTAAATACTTGGAATAAGAAATGCTCTTAAATAAGTAACACCTAAAAATGACACTGGGACCTTGAACTTGAAACTATAATACAAAGAAACTGATTGTATGGACTACTAGCTTTCCCTCAACCAACTATAAGCAGAAAAGACAAGCTTTCTCAAAGCTGAGCAGTGAAGAGAAGTGAATACATTTGCTTGTGCATTATCCAGTTTAAAGTAACTTTTTAATGTCGTTCGTAAGTGTGTACTTAGCAAAATAGTGAAGGGCAATTTGCAAGTAGCTATTAGTTTAGAATTTAAAATTTTACTTCTAAGATTTCTAAAGAATGATTTACACAAGTATATAAAAATATACAAGCATGTTTGACTTTGGAAAAAATTAATAGCCTAATTGTCTATTAACTGCTCAAATCACTAATCATCAGGGAAATACACAACGAGATATCACCTCATACTTTTCAGAGGGTCTATCATCCAAAAAGAAAACAAATAACAAATGTTTGTGAGAATGTGGAGAAAAGAGAAACCTTGTACACTGTTGGTGGAAATGTAAATTGGTACAGCCACTGTGAAAAACAGAATAGAAGTTTCTCAAACTAAAAATAGAACTACAGTGTGACTGAGTGATTCCACTCCTGGGTATATAACCAAAAACAGCAAACACCAATTCAAAAAGATATATGCACCACAGTGCTCATAACAAAATTATTTACAATTGCCAAGATACAAACTGTGCATCAACAGATGAATGGATGAAGAACATGTGGTGTATATACACACGATACATGTAATATACATACACAAGATGGAATACCACTTGGCTATAAAAAAGAACAAAATACCACCATTTGCATTAATATAGATGGACTTGGCATTATGCTACATGAAATAAGTCAGACAAAGATGAATATGATATGTGGAGTCTAAAAGATAACAAACTAGAGAATATAATAAAAAAAATTCACAGAGAACAAACTAGTAGTTACAAGTGGGGAGAGAAGGAAGGGACAATATATGGGTAGTGGGGTAGAAGACAAAAAATATTGGATATAAGATAGCTCAAAGATGTACAACGCAGAGAATATAGTCAGTATTTTTAAATAACTACAAATGGAAAGTAATCTTTAAAAAATTGTATTAAATATAGCTTCTGTTACAATTTTGATATCCTTCCAACAAATTATATAGCATCATATATATGTGTGTGCAAATTATGTAGCATTTGAAAAAATTTTAAAATATATTAAATAAATTATAGTACAACTATAGCTGTTTGGGAAGAAAGTTATTAACACAAATAATATCCATGCTATATTGTGCTGTTTTAAAACAGGTTATATGACAGTATTATATATATGTTTATACATTGAAAAGTCTAGAATAATATGGCAAACTATTAACAGTGGATATATCTAGAAAACAGGATTGGAGAAGGAAGCAATATTTTAACCTTTTTTTATGTACTTCTGTGTCCCTTGGGTTTATATATATATTTTTTACTGTCAATATATGTATGTCTTTTACACTATTTGCATATGGGTGTATATTTGCAATAATTTTGTGTAAATGCCTGAGTGGAATTTATGAGTTTACTACATTCCTATCAACAGTATGCAAATATGATGCTTCTTGATGCTGTTGTTAGTGATACATATTGTTTTTTACACTATTTCCAACTGTGGGCTGCTAGTATGTAAAAGTGCAATTCATTATTGAAAATTGGTCCGGCTAAACCCATTTATTGTAGAGGATGTTTGAATGTTCATTAGAATTATCTGTCTACATGATCATGTTATCTAGGAATAGGGTTTTACAAGTATTGTTGTTGTTCCATCACTAAGTTCAGTCCAACTCTTTGCAACGTCCTGGAATGTAGCATGCCAGGCATCTTTATCCTTCACTATCTCCTGAAGTTTGCTCAAATTCATATCCATTGAGTCGGTGATGTTATCTAACCATCTCATCCTCTGCTGCCCCTTTCTCCTTTTACCTTCAGTCTTTACCAGCATCAGGGTTTTCCAATGAGTCAGCTCTTCTCATCAGATGACCACAGTATTGGAGCTTTGGCTTCAGCATCAGCCCTTCCAATGAATATTCAAGTTTGATTTCCTTTAGTATAACTGATTTGATCACCTTGCAGTCCAAGGGATTCTCAAGAGTCTTCTCCAGTACCACAATTCAAAACCATCAATTCTTCAGCACTCAGCCTTCTTTATTGTCCAACTCTCATATCCATACATGACTACTGGAAAAACCATAGCTTTGACTATATGGACTTTGTTGCCAAAGTGATGTCTCTGCTTTTTAATATGCTAGGTTTGACATAGCCTTCCTTCCAAGAAGCCAGTAATTCCATGACTGCAGTCACAGTCTACATTGATTTTGGAGCCCAAGAAAATAAAATCTGCCACAGCTTCCACTCCCCCACCCCTCTATTTGCCATGAAGTTATGGGACTGGATACCATATCTTAGTTTTTGGACACTCAATTTTAAGACAGATTTTTCAGTTTCCTCTTTTCACCTTCATCAAGAAGCTCGTTAGTTCCTCTTCACTTTCTGTCATTAGAGTGGTGCCATCTGCGTATCTGAGGTTGTTGATATTTCTCAGAAATCTTAATTGCAGCCTATGATTCATCCAGCCAGGCATTTTGCATGATGTACTCTGCATAGCAGTTAAATGAGCAGAGTGACAATACACACCTTTGACATACTCCTTTCCCAGTTGTGAACCAATCTGTTGTTCCATTTCTGGTTGACCTTTTGCTTCTTGACCTGCATACAGGTTTCTCAGGAGGCAAGAAAGGTGGTCTGGTTTTCCCATCTCTTTTAAGAATTTTCCACAGTTTTTTATGATACACACAGTCAAAGGCTTTTGCATAGTCAGTGAAGCAGAAGTAGATATTTCTCTGGAATTCCCTTGCTTTTCCTATGAATCTATGGATGTTGGCAATTTGATGTCTGGTTCCTCTGCCTTTTCTAAATCCAGCTTATGCATCTAGAAGTTCTTGGTTCATGTACTGTTGAAGCCTTGCTTGAAGGATTTTGAGCATTACCTTGCTAGCATGTGAAATGTGTATAATTGTGTGGTAGTTTGAACATTCTTCGGCATTGACCTTCTTTGGGATTGGAGTGAAACTGGTGTTTTCCAGTCCTGTGGCCACTGCTGAGTCTTCCAAATTTGCTGGCATATTGAGTGGAGCCCCTTAACCACATCATCGTTTAGGACTTGAAATAGCTCAGCTGGAATTGACTTACCTCCACTAGGTTTGTTTGTAGTGATGCTTCCTAAGGCCCACTTGACTTTGCACTCCAGGATGTCTGGCTCTAGGTGAGTGATCACACCATCATGGTTATCTGGGTAATTAAGATATTTTTTATATAGTTCTTCTGTGTATTCTTGCCACTTTTTCTTAATATCTTCTACTTCTATTAGGTCCATACCATTTCTGTCCTTTATCATGCTCATTTTTGCATGAAATGCTCCCTTGGTATCTCTAATTTTCTTGAAGAGATTCTAGTCTTTCTCATTCTTTTGTTTTCCTCTATTTCTTTGCATCGTTCACATAGAAAAAAATAAATAAAAATATAAGAAAAAAGAAGGCTTTTTTATCTCTTCTTGCTCTTCTCTGGAACTCTGTATTCAGTTGGGTATATCTTCCCCTTTTCCCTTCCCTTTCACTTCTCTTCTTTTCTCAGCTATTTGTAAAGCATCCTTAGACAACTACTTTGTCTTCTTGCATTTCTTTCATTTAGGGATGGTTTTGGTCACTGCCTCCTGTACAGTGTTACGAACTTCCATCCATAGTTCTTCAGGCACTCTGTCTACCAAATCTAATCCCTTGAATCTATACATCATCTCCACTATATAATCATAAGAAATTGGATTTATGTCAAATGACCTAGTAATTTTCCCTACTCTCTTCAATTTAAACCTGAATTTTGCAATAAGAAGCTCATGATCTGAGCCACAGTCTGCTCCCAGTCTTGTTTTTGCTGACTGTATAGAGCTTTTCCATCTTTGGCCACAAAGAACATAGTCATTCTTATTTCCATATTGACCAGCTAGTGATGCCCATATGTAGAGTTGTCTCGGGTTATTGGAAGAGAGTGTTTGCTGTGACCAGTATCTTCTCTTGAAAAAACTCTGTTAGCGTTCATCCTGCTTCATTTTCTACTCCAAGACTAAACTTACCTGTTCCAGGCATCTCTTGACTTCCTACCTTTGCATTCCAGTCTCCTGTGATGAAAAGGACATTGTTTTGGGGTGCTAGTTCTAAAAGGTCCTGTAGGTCTTCAGAGTACCAGTCAGCTTCATCTTCTTCAGTATCAGTATTTGGGGCATAGACTTGGATTACTGTGATGTTGAATGGTTTGCCTTGGAAACAAACTGAAATGATTCTGTTTTTGAGATTGCTCACCGGTACTGCATTTCAGACTCTTGTTTACTACAAAGGCTACTCCTTTTCTTCCAAGGGATTCTTGCCCATAGTAGTAGATATAATAGTCATCTGAATTGAATTCTCCCATACCCATCCATTTTAGTTCATTGGTTTCTAAAATGTCGATATTTACTCTTCCCGTCTCCTGGCATCTTCTAAATTGACCATGTCCAGTTCACCTTGATTCATGGACCTAACATTCCAGGTCCCTATGCAGTATTTTGTTCTTTACAACATCTGACTTTACTTTCACCACTAGACATATCCACAGTTGAGCAGTGTTTCCACTTTTACCCAGCCACATCATTCTTTCTGGAGCTATTAGTAATTGCCCTCCACTCTTCCCTAGTAGCATATTGGATGCCTTCCAACCTGGGGGACTTATCTTCCAGAGTCATACCATTTTGCCTTTTCATATTGCTCATGAGGTTCTTGAGGCAAGTATACTTGAGTGGGTTGCCACTTCCTCCAGTGGATTACGTTTTGTAGTAACTCTTCTCTAATGGGGCTTCCCTTGTGGCACAGCTGGTAAAGAATCTGCCTGCAGTGCGGGAGACTTGGGTTCAATCCCTGGGTTGGGAAAATCCCCTGGAGAAGGGAATGGCTACCCACTCCAGTGTTCTGGCCTGGAGAATTCCGTGGACTTTATAATCCATGGGGTCGCAAAGGGTCAGACACGACTGAGCGACTCTCACTTCACTTCTCTAATGACCTGAATGTCTTGGGCGGCCCTGCAGGACATGGCTCATACTTCGGTGAGTTACACAAGTTCCTTCACTGTGATAAACCTCTGAGCCTTGAAGGTGTTTACAAGTATACTTGTCTTCTAATCTCTGTGCTTTCTGTTCTTTCCTTAGTGCCTGAGTGGGACCACTTATACAGTGTTAAATAGAAGATAAAAAGGTATGTTTCGGTCTGGTTTCCAGTCATATGGGTGAAACAACTTAGTATTTCATCATTAAATATGATGTTAAATGTAGGCTCTTTATGGATGCCATTAACCAGGCTGAGGAAATTCCCTTCTATTGCCTGCTCCTCAGAGTTTTTTAAATCATGCATGATGTTTGCATGCATGTCAAATACATTTTTCGTCTCTACTGAAATTATCATATTTTGTTTTATTCCTCTTTTAATATAACGAAATACATTGATTCTTGAATGAAAAATAAAACATGATTTCTTGAAATGGAACTTAATTTTTATAAATTGCTGAATTCAGAATATATGTTGCTGGATTCAACTTTTTTATCTCCCCCTCCAAGTTTTATTGAAATATAATTGAAATAGAACATCTTATTTAAAGTATACAAAATAATAATTTGATATGTACAGATTGTGGAATGATTACTACAATTTAATTAACATTCATCATCTCACATTTTATATATATATTTTGTGTGTGTGTGTAATAAGAACTTTTAAGATCTACTCTCCTAGAAACTTTCAAATTACAATACAGTACATAAGTAGTCACCGTGATGCACGTTGTGGGTTTTTGTGTGTACACTCAGTCATGTCTGGACAGAGGAGCCCATGGGAGTTTTAGTCAAGAATACTGGAGTCAGTCACCATTTCCTACTCCAGGGGATTTTCCCAACCCAAGGATCAAACTCTTGTTTCTTGCATCTCCTGCATTGGCAGGCAGATTCTTTACCACTAGCACTGCCTGGGAAGCTCACACTGTACATTATATCCCCACCACTTTTTTTCTGATTATATTCCATTATAGATATGGAATATAAATCCTTGTACTATATTAGTAAATCCTTGTTCCTTAGCTATTTTATGTATAGTAGTTTGTGTCTGTTAATCCCATGCTCCTAATTTGTCCCTCCACCCCTCTGTCTTCCCTTTGGTAATCATAGATTTCTTTATGTCTGTGTGTCTACTGCTGTTTATATAGATTCATTTGCATTTTTATATACCACATGTAAGTAATATCATATAGTATTTGTCTTTCCTGTCTGACTCACTTTGCTTTGTATGATTCTTTCTAGGTCCCTTCATGTTTCTGCAAATGAAAATAGTTTATTCTTTTTCGTGGCTGAGTATTATTCCAAGGTGGGTGTGTGTGTGTGTGTGTGTGTGTGTGTGTGTGTGTGTGAAGCAAATTGTCTTGACACTTGGGTTTTTTCCCATGTCTTAGCTATTATAAATAGAGATGCTATGAACATTGGGGTTCATCTTTTCAAATTAGAATTTTAAATTTTTCCTGGATATGTACCCAGAAGTGGGATTGCTAGATCATGTGGTAGCTTTATTTTTAGTCTTTTAAGGGACCTCTATACTGTTTTCTATAGTGACTGTACCAATTTACATTCCCACCAACAGTGTATGAAGGTTCCCTTTCCTCCATGCCCTCTCCAGCACTTACTGTTCATAGACTTTTTGATTAGCCATTCTGACAGATGTCAGGTGATAACTCATTATGGTTTTGATTGTCATTTCTCTAATAACTAGTGATGTTGAACATCTTTTCATTTCCCTGTTGGCCATCTGTAGGTCTTACATGAGAAAAATGTTTGTTTAGGTCTTCTGTCCACCTTTTGACTGGGTGGTGTAATTTTTGGATTTAAGTTATATGACCTATTTGTATATTTTTTAGATTAATCCCTTGTCAGTTACATCATTTGCAGATATTTTCTCCCATTCAATAAGTTGTCTTTTTATTTTGTTAATGCTTTACTTTGTTGTGCAAAATCTTTTAAGTTTGATTAGGTCATATTTGTTTATTTTTGCTTGTATTTATTATGACTTGGAAACTAATCTAAGAAAACACTGCTGTGAATTATGTCAGAATGGTTTGCTTATGTTCTCTTCTAGGAATTTTAGGCTATCATGTCTTATATTTATGTCTTTATATATATCTTATATAAATCATGCCTTGTATTTATGTTTTTATTTTATATATGGTGTGAAAGAGTATTCTAACTTCATTGATTTACATGTATCTGCCCTGCTTTCCCAGCTCAACTTGTTGAATAGATTCTTTTTGCATTGAATATTTTTGCTTCTTTTGTCATATATTAATTGACTGTAGTATGTGGGTTTATTTCTGGACTGTCTATTCTGTTCTTTTGATCTATATAATTATTTTCGTGCCAATACCATGCTATTTAAAAAAAAACACTTTGTATTGGGGTATATCCAATTAACAGTGTTGTGATAGATTCAAGTGAATAGCAAAGGGACTCAGCCATACATATACATGTATCCATTCTTCTCCAAACTCCCCTCCCATCCAGGCTGACACATAACACCACATAACACTGAACAGAGTTCCATGTGCTTATAGTAGGTCTTTGATGGTTATCCATTTTAAATATAGCAGAGTGTACATGTCCACCCGAAACTCCCTAACTATACCTTGCCCCCATCCTTCCCCCCGACAACCATAAGCTTGTCCTATCTGTCTCAGTGAGTTTCTTTGCAAATAAGAAGGCTTGTCTCCTCTACACAGGACCCCAGGACTGGGATGCCCTGATTGTGGCTCAGTCTGCTCACTTTCTAGGGAAAGGATACCTTTTTGTTATTGTATTCACTAGTTTGTATTGTTTAGATTTTACATGTAAGTGACGTCATACCATATCTTCCTGAGTGGAAAAAAATATTTGCAAATGACTTGACTGATAAGGGATTATTATCCAACATATATGAGCAGCTCATAAAACTCTGCATCAAAATATCAAACAACCCAATTAAAAATGGGGAGAAAAATTGAATAGACAACTTTCCAAAGAGAAAGTGCAGGTGAACAACAGGCACATGAGAAGGTGTTGTGAGGACCTTCTCTCCCTACAGATTACTCCTGGGAAATAGGCTCTAGCCTGATGCCCTACATTTTTCTGGCTACCTGTTTCTGTGGAGAACTTTCTTACAGCTTTGATTGTATAGGATCTCTTTTTCCAGTTTCCAGTTTTCCATGAGAATTGTTCCATATGTAGATGTATTTTTGTTTTGGGGGGGAGGTGCCAAAGAATTGATGCTTTTGAACTGTGGTGTTGGAGAAAACTCTTGAGAGTCCCTTGGATTGCAAGGAGATCCAACCAGTCCATCCTAAAGGAGATCAGTCCTGGGTGTCCATTGGAAGGACTGATGTTGAAGCTAAAACTCCAGTACTTTACCTGATGCAAAGAGCTGACTCATTTGAAAAGACCCTGATGCTGGGAAATATTGAGGGCAGGAGGAGAAGAGGACTACAGAGGATGAGTTGGTTGGATGGCATCACTGACTCAATGGACATGAGTTTGGGTAGGCTCTGGGACTTGGTGATAGACAGGGATGTCTGGCATGCTACAGTTTATGGGGTCACAAAGAGTCGGACATGACTGAGTGACTGGACTGAACTGAACTGAGCTCCATGTCCTCTTACTCTCCCATGTTGATTGTCAGCCTTGTATCCTCAGAACTTACAAATCTTATAACTGAAAGTTTGTACCTTTTGACTACCTTCATCTGGTTTTCCCACCTCTAACAACCAGAAATCTGATACCTGTTTCTATGACTTTGGGGTTTTTTAATTCCATGTATCAGATCATATGACATTTGCCTTCCTTTGTCTGACTTACTTAACTTGATCACAATGCCCTTGAGCACCATTCACGTGGTTGAAGGAGACAGGATTGCGTCTTTTATGACTGAATAGTATTCCATTATGTATATACATGCCACATATTCTTTACCCTTGGATCTGTTGGTAGGCTTGTTGTCATACCTTGGTTGTTGTCATATCTTCGCTATTGTAAGTAATGCTGCATTCAGCATGGGGATGCAGAAAACTTTTGGGACAGTGCTTTAGTTTCCTTCGTATGTTTACCCAGAAGTAGATTGTCTGGGTCATATGATAGTTCTGTTTTACTTTTTGAGAAACCTCTATACAGATTTTTATAGTGGCTACACCAGTTTACATTTCCACAAACAGTGCACAAGTGTTCCTTTTTCACCTCCTCACCAACACTTGTCTATTATCTTTTTGATAATACCCATGCTGATAAGTGAGATGATTTCTCATTGTTTTAATTTGCATTTCTCTGATCTTGAGCGCCTTTTCATGCACAGTTAGCCATTCTTATATCATCTCTGGAAAAATGTTTATGCAGATCTGTATTTTTTATTTACTCAGATTGTTCCTTTGCTATTGAGTTGTGAGTTCTTTATATAATGGAAATATAAGCCCCTTTTCAGATTTGAAAATATTTTCTTCTGTTTCATAGATTGTATTTTCATTTTGTGGATGGTTTCCTTTGCCATGTGGAAGATATTTGATATAGTTTTATCTTCTAGGAGTTTCATGGTTTTGTGTGTTACATTCAAGTCTTTAATCCATTTAATGACTTTGCGTGTATGGTGTAAGATAAAGGCCTAGATTTCTTTTCTGCATGTAGTTGTCCAGTTTTCCAAGAATCATTTATTGAAAAGTCTATCCTCTCCTCATGGTATATTCTTAGCTGCTTTGTTGTACATTAATTGACCATATATGCATGGGTTTATTTTTGAGCTCTCTGTTCCACTGGTGTTTGTTTTTGTAACAATACCATACTATTTCAATTACTATAGCTTGGTAATATATTTTGAAATTGGAAATTGTGATGCTTCCAACTTTTTTCTTTCTAAATATTAATCTGTCTATTCAGGATCTTTTATGCTCCCACATAAATTTAAGAGTTGTGTGTTCTCTGTGAGAAATGCCATTGGAATTTTGATAGATTGATTAAATATAAATGGTTTCACATACTATGCACAGTAGTATGCACAGTGGGAGAAGTATTACTGTTAAAATCTATGAGAACAGAATAAATATTCCATTTACCAAATTTATTCATCACTGTCTTATGGTTATCAGTATATACGTCTTGCACTTCCATGGTGAAATTTGTTCTACATATTTTATTTTTTGGATGCTATTATAAATGGGATTATCTCAGTTTCTTGTAGCTTATTGATTAGGTATAACAGTTTTGTGGGTTTGGGGTGTTTTTTTTTTAGTCTTTTTAAGTTTTTCTTTATATATATATATATATATTAGTTTTACACTTTTTAAGTTTTTTTTTAGTCTTTTAAAGTTTTTTTAGTCTTTTTAAGTTTTTCTATATAAGCTTTTTAAGTTTCACTATTTCTATATATACTTTTTTAAGTTTTTCTATATATGCAAGTTTTTGGTATATATAGATATATATTTTTGGCATCAAAAAATAGATGGATAATATTTGATTTGAAAAAGTTTATATAGGCATGGTATTTCTTCCTTAAATACTTGATAAAATTTACCAGTGATGACATCTGTGCCCAGGTTTTCTTCATAACAAAGTTTTTAAATGTATTTTCAGCTTATTTAACTGATACAAAGTTGTTTAGGTTTTATATTTCTTCTTGAAGCAGTTTTCATAATATGTTTTTCCAAGGATTTGTTCATTTCACCCACTTTGGTCATCAAATTCACTGGCATAGCTTTGTCCATAATATTTTCTTGTTATCCTTTCAATGTATGTAGGGTATCTTCTTTTACTGTTTTTCCTTTTATGGTTTTTCTACTGATAACTTGTGCCTTTTTCTCTCTTTCTTGAAACATTGCTTTATAATTTTATTAACATTTTCAAAGAACTCAAGAAGGAGGAACACAAAAGTTTAACAAGGAATTAGAAAATATAAATGATCAAATATAACTGAAAAATATGACACCTGAAATAATACACTACAAGGAATCAGCAGAATAGATGATGAAAAGGAGTGAATCAGCAGTCTGAAAGACAGTAGTGGAAATCACTGAAATTGAACAGAAAAAAAGAAAAAATGAGGCAGTTTGAGACCTCTGGGAAAACCTCAAGCATATTACCTTTCACATTATACTGATCCAGGAAATAGAAGGTAGAGAGAAAGGGACAGTAAACTTACTTGATGCAATAATAAGTGAAAACTTCCCTAATGACCTAGGAAAGGAAACAAACATGAAGGTCCAAGAAGCACAGAGTCCCAAACAGGATTAAACACAAAGAGATCCACAACAAGATACATTGTAATTAAAGTGGCAAAAATTAAAGAAAGAATCTTGAAAGCAGCAAGGGAAAAGCAACTCCTTACACATAAGGGAGTGCCCAAAAGACTGTAAGCTAACTTTTCAGCAGAAACTGCAGGCCAGAGGTTAGTGGCATTATTAGTAAATATATAACCAAGAACACCCTCCCTGGCAAGACTCATTCAGATTTGAAGAAGAGATAAAGAATTCTACAGACAGGCAAAAGCTAAGAGAGTTTAAGCAGCATTAAACTGGGTCTCTAAGGAATGTTAAAAGAAATTCTCTTAAGTGGAAAAAAGAAGAATGCAAGAAGAAATATGAAAATTATGAAAGAAAATTTCATTGGTAATGGCAGGTATACATAGAAGGCAGTAGATCAACCATTTATAATTCTAGTAGGCAGTGAGGTGAAGAAGTGAAGTCACTCAGTCGTGACCGACTCTTTGCGACCCCATTGACTGTAGCCTACCAGGCTCCTCCGTCCATGGGATTTTCCAAGCAGGAATACAGGAGAGGGTTGCCATTTCCTTCTGCAAGTAGGCAGTAGATCAGCCATTTATAATGCTAGCAGAAATGATAGGGATTTTATTTAGGTCATATCTGAATGGTCTAGTGGTTTTCACTACTTTCTTAAATTTAAGTCTGAATTTGGCAATAAGGAATTTATGATCTGAGCCATAGTCAGCTTCCGGTCTTGTTTTTGCTGACTGCTAGAGCTTCTCTATCTTGGGCTGCAAAGAATATAATCAATCTGATTTCGGTGTTGACCATCTGGTGATGTCCATGTGCAGAGTCTTCTCTTGTATTATTGGAAGAGGGTGTGTGTTATGACCAGTGCGTTCTCTTGGCAAAACTCTATTAGCCTTTGCCCTGCTTCATTCTGTACTTCAAGGCCAAATTTGCCTGTTACTCCAGGTGTTTCCTGACTTCCTACTTTTGCATTCAAGTCCCCTATAATGAAAAGCACATCTTTTTTGGGTGTTAGTTCTAAACGGTCTTGTAGGTCTTCACAGAACCATTCAACTTCAGCTTCTTCAGTGTTACTGGTTGGGGCATAGGCTTGGATTACGGTGATATTGAATGGTTTGCCTTGGAAATGAGCAGAGATCATTGTGACATTTTTGAGATTGTATCCAAGTACTGCATTTCAGAATCCTGTTGACCGTGATGGCTACTCCATTTCTTCTAAGGGATTCCTGCCCACAGTAGTAGATATAATGGTCATCTGAGTTAAATTCACCCATTCCAGTCCATCTCAGTTCACTGATTCCTAAAATGTCGACATTCACTCTTGCCATCTCCAGTGTGACCAATTACAATTTGCATTGATTCGTGAACCTAACATTCCAGGTTCCTATGCAATATTGCTCTTTATAGCATCGGACCTTGCTTCTATCACCCGTCATATCCACAACTGGATATTGTTTTTGCTTTGGCTCCATCCCTTCATTCTTTCTGGAGTTATTTCTCCACTGATCTCCAGTAGCATATTGGGCACCTACTGACCTGGGGAGTTCATCTTTAAGTGTCCTATCTTTTTGCCTTTTCATGCTGTTCATGGGGTTCTCAAGGCAAGAATACTGAAGTGGTTTGCCATTCCCTTCTCCAGTGGACCACATTCTGTCAGTGGAAAACCACTAGACCTTTCAGGTATGACCTAAATCAAATCCTTTATGATTATACAATGGAAGTGAGAAATAGATTTAAGGGACTATATCTGATAGACAGAGTACCTGATGAACTGTGGATGGAGGTTCATGACATTGTACAGAAGACAGGGATTAAGACAATCCCCATGGAAAAGAAATGCAAAAAGCAAAATGGCTGTCTGAGGAGGTCTTACAAATAGCTGTGAAAAGAAGAGAAGCAAAAAGCAAAGGAGAAAAGGAAAGAAATTCCCATCTAAATGCAGAGTTCCAAAGAATAGCAAGGAGAGATAAGAAAGCCTTCCTCAGTGATCAATGCAAAAAAATAGAGGAAAACAACAGAATGGGAAAGACTAGAGATCTCTTCAAGAAAATTAGAGATACCAAGGGAATATTTCATGCAAAGATGGGCTCAATAAAGGATAGAAATTGTAGGGACCTAACAGAAGCAGAAGATATTAACAGGTGCCAAGAATACACAGAAGAACTGTACAAAAAAGATCTTCATGACTGAGATAATCATGATGGTGTGATCACTAACCTAGAGCCAAACATCCTGGAATGTGAAGTTAAGTGGGCCTTAGAAAGCATCACTACGAACAAAGCTAGTGGAGGTGATGGAATTCCAGTTGAGCTATTTCAAATCCTGAAAGATGATGCTGTGAAAGTGTTGCACTCAATATGCCAGCAAATTTGGAAAACTCAGCAGTGGCCCCAGGACTGGAAAAGGTCAGTTTTCATTACAATCCCAAAGAAAGGCAATGCCAAAGAATGCTTCAACTACCGCACAGTTGCACTCATCTCACACGCTAGTAAAGTAATGCTCAAAATTCTCCAAGCCAGGCTTCAGCAATATGTAAACAGTGAACTTCCAGATGTTAAAGCTGGTTTTAGAAAAAAACAGAGAAACCAGAGATAAAATTGCCAACATTCGCTGGATCATCGAAAAAGCAAGAGAGTTCTGGAAAATATCTATTTCTGCTTTATTGACTATGCCAAAGCCTTTGACTGTGTGGATCACAATAAACTGTGGAAAATTCTTCAAGAGATGGGAATACCAGACCACCTGACCTGCCTCTTGAGAAACCTGTATGCAGGTCAGGAAGCAACAGTTAGAACTGGACATGGAACAACAGACTGGTTCCAAATTGGGAAAGGAGTACATCAAGGCTGTATATTGTCACCCTGCTTATTTGACTTATATGCAGAGTACTTCATGAGAAACGCTGGGCCGGAAGAAGCACAAGCTGGAATCAAGATTGCCAGGAGAAATATCAGTAACCTCAGATATGCAGACGACACCACCCTTATGGCAGAAAGTGAAGAGGAACTAAAAAGCCTTTTGATGAAAGTGAAACAGGAGAGTGAAAAAGTTGGCTTAAAGCTCAACATTCAGAAAACTGAGATCGTGGCATCTGGTCCCTTCACTTCATGGCAAATAGATGAGCAAATAGTGGAAACAGTGGCAGCCTTTATTTTGGGGGGCTCCAAAATCACTGCAGATGGTGATTATAGCCATGAAATTAAAAGACACTTACTCCTTGGAAGGAAAGTTATGACCAACCTAGATAGCATTTTTTTTTTATTTTTTCTTTACATTATAGTGTTGGTTTTGCCATAGATTGACATGAATCCGCCATGGGTATACATGTGTTCCCCTTCCAGAAACCCCCTCCCACCTCCCTCCCTATTCCATCTCTCTGGGTCCTCCAGATGGTAATGAGAACCGTGTATGCAAGACAGCAAAAGAGACACACATGTATAGAACTGTCTTCTGAACTCTATGGGAGAGGGCAAGGGTGGGATGATATGGGAGAACAGCATTGAAACATGTAAATTATCATATCTGAAATCAATCGCCAGCCCAGGTTTGATGCTTGATACAGGGTGCTCAGGGATAATGCACCGGGATGACCTAGATAGCATTTTTAAAAGCAGAGACATTACTTTGCCAACAAATGTCCCTATTGTCAAGGCTATGGTTTTTCCAGTAGTCATGTATGGATGTGAGAGTTGGACGGTGAATAAAGTTGAGTGCCGAAGAACTGATGCTTTTGAACTGTGGTATTGGAGAAGACTCTTGCAAGTCCCTTGGACTGCAAGGAGGTCCAACCAGTTCATCCTAAAGGAGATCAGTCCTGGGTGTTCACTGGAAGGACTGATGTTGAAACTGAAACTCCACTTTGGCCACCTTATGCGAAGAGTTGACTCATTGGAAAAGACCCTAATGCTGGGAAGGATTGGGGGCAGGAGGGGAAGGGGATGACAGAGAATGAGATGGCTGGATGGCACCACTGACTCGATGGACATTGGTTTGGGTAGACTCTGGGAGTTGGTGATGGACAGGGATGCCTGGCGTGCTGTGGTTCATGGGGTTGCAAAGAGTCAGACACAACTGAGCAACTGAACTGAACTGAGAAATGTTAAAAGGCAAGGCTAGTAAAATCATCTGTATCAACAACAAGTAGCTAATGGATGCACAAAGAAAGATATAAAATAAAATGTCAAAAACAATAAATGTAGAGGAAGGAGTAAAACACAAGGTTCAAAATGCATTAGAATTTATGATATTAAAAAAAGAATTTATGATATTATCAGCTTAAAATAATAATGTACATGTTGCTGTATATAAATCTGGTAAGCTCAAACCAAAAATCTATAATAGATACACGAAGAAGAGAAAAGAGTCACACATAACACTAAAGCTTGTCATCAGATCACAAGGGAAAATATCTAAAGAAGAAACAGGAGAAAATATATTTTAAAAAGAAAACCAATAATAACCCTGAAAACATTTTTAAAAATGTCAGTGAGTACCCACTTATCAATAACTATTCTAAATGTAATGACTAAACACTCTCATCAAAAGACAGTGAGTTTATCTTTATGTATGGTGTTTGGAAGTTTTCTAATTTCATTTTTTACATGTAGCTGTCCAGTTTTTTCCAGCACTATTTATTGAAGAGACTATCTTTTCTCCATTGTATATTTTTGCCTCCTTTGTCAAAGATAAGGTGCCCATATGTGCCTTGGTTTATCTCTGGGCTTTCTGTCTTGTTCCACCTTCTATAGTAATGGCAATAAAAAATAAATAAATAAACAAGTGGGATCTAATTAAACTTAGTAGCTTTTGCATAACAAATAAAACTATAAACAAGGTGAAAAGACAATCCTCAGAAGGGGAGGAAGTAATAGCAAATGAAACAACTGTCAAAGGACTCATCTCCAAAATATACAAGCAGCTCATGCCCCTCAATACCAGAAAAGTAAACAACCCAAACAAAAAGTGGGCAGAAGACCTGAACAGACATTTCTCCAAAGAAGACATACAGAATGCTAATAAACACATAAAAATATGTTCAGCATTACTCATTATTAGAGAAATGCAAATCAAACTGGAACGAGATATCACCTCACACTGGTCAGAAAGACCATCATCAAAAACATCTACAAACAATAAATGCTGGAGAGGTGGTGGAGAATAGGTAACCCTCTTGTGCTGTTGGTGGGAATGTAAGTTGATACAGCCACTGTGAAGAACAATATGGAGATTTCTTTAAAAACTCGCAATAAAACTATTAATACCATATGACTCAACAATCCCACTTCTGACTATATACTCTGAGAAGACAGTAATTGAAAACAAACACATGTACTCCAATGTTCATCGCAGCACTGTTTATAATAGCTAGGATATGGAAGCAACCTAGATGCCCATCAACAGATGAATGGATAAAGAAGCTTTGGTACATAAATACAATGGAATATCACTCAGCCATGAAAAGGAATGCATTTGAGTCCATTCTAATGAGGTGGATGAACCTAGAGCCTGTCATACAGAGTGAAGTAAGCCAGAAAGAGAAAAACAAATGTGATATATTAATGCCATATATTAATGCACAAGGCCGTATATTAATTATAATTTATCAATCCATATATTAATTCCATTTTATGGAATATAGAAAGATGGTATGGATGAACTTGTTTGCAGGGCTGCAGTGGAAAAGCAGACATAGAGAACAGACTTGTGGACACAATGGGGGAAGGAGTGTGTGGAACAAATTGAAAGAGTAATGTGAAAACATACATACTGTCGTATGTTAAAAAGATAGCTAGTAGGAATTTGCTGTATGACTCAGGGAGCTAAACCAGGACTCTGTGACAACGTGATAGGGTGGGAGGGAGGTTTGAAAGAGAAGGAACATATGTTTACCTATGGCTAATTCATGTTAATGTGAATCAGAAACCAATATTATAATGCCGTTATCCTCCAATGAAAAATAGACAGTGGCTGACTGAATACAAAAACAGGACTCGTGTATGCTGTCTACAGTTAGATACACTTCAGATCTAAAGAAACACCCAAACTGAACTTGAGGGGGATGAAAAAGGGTATTCCATGTAACTAGAAATGAAAAGAAACCTGGAGAAGTAATAGTTTATCATATAAAATAGACTCTAAAATAAAGGCTTAAAAAGAGACAAAGGATATTACAAAAGGATTAATCCAAAAAGAAATAACAATTATAAATGTACCCAACAGAGTACCTAAATACATAGGATAACAAACATAACAGGAAAAATCCTAGTGAATTTTAACACCCCACTTACATAAATGGACAAATCATCCAAACATATTAGGCCTGTTAGGCCGCGTGAATTTTTAAAAATTTTATATTGGAGAATATTTGATTTACAACAGTGATAGTTTCAGGTATACAACAAAGTGATTTAGTTATACATATATCTATTTTTCAGATTCTTTTCTGGTGTAGGTTATTATGGAATATTGAGTAGAGTTCCCCTTGCTATAGAGTAGGTTCTTATTGATTATCAGCTTTATATATGGAAGTGTGTATATATTAATCCCTACCTCCTAATTTATCCCTGCAGCCTCACCTTTCCCCTTTGGTAACCATAAGTTTGTTTTTTAAGCAAGTCTGTTTATGTTTTGTAAATAAGCTCATTTATATAATTTTCCTTAGATATCACATATAAGTAATATTACATGATATTTGTCTTTGACTTACTTCACTTGGTATGATAATCTCTAGGTCCATCTATGTTGCTGCAAATGGCATTATTCTTTTTTATGGCTGAGTAATATTCCATTTTACATATGTACCACATGTTACCCATTCCTCTGTCAATGGACATTTAGATCACTTGCATGTATTGGCTATTGTAAATATCGCTGCAGTGAACATTGGGGTTCATGTATTTTTTAAAGTGTGATTTCCTCTGTGTATATACTTAGGAGGGATATTGCTGGATCGTATGTGGCTCTGTTTTTAGTTTGCCATAGTGGCTGTAACAATTTCTATTCCTACCAACAGTATAGGAATGTTCCCTTTTCTCCACAGCCTCTCCAATATGTATCGTTTATAGACTTTTTAATGATGGCCATTGTGAGCAGTGTGAAATAATACCTCGTTGCAGTTTTGATTTGCACTTCTTTAGTTATTAACAATGTTTAGCATCTGTTTAGTACTGAAGAACTGATGCCTTCGAACTGTGGTGCTGGAGAAGACTCTTGAGAGTCTCTTGGACTGCAGGGAGGTCAAATCAGTCAATACTAAAGGAAGTTAATCCTCATTATTCTTTGGAAGGACTGATGCTGAAGCTGAAGCTCAAAACTTCAGCCATCTGATGGAAAGAACTGACTTATTGGAAAAGACCCTAATGCTGGGAAAGATTGAAGGCAGGAGGAGAAGGGGATGACAGAGGATGAGATGGTTGGATGGCATCACTGACTTGATGGACATGAGTTTGATTAAGCTCCAGAAGTTGGTGATGGACAGGGAAACCTGGCATGCTGCAGTCCATGGGGTTGCAGAGTCGGCTATGACTGAGCATCTGAACTGATGGGCTTGCAAAAAGTTGGAAAGAATTTAGCAACTGCACAACGGAAAACTTGACTTATATATTTTCTTCCATTTTCTAATTACTTATTTTAGGAGGGTAGTTCTGTACTTTTGTTACACTCCAGTGTTCTTGCCTGGAAAATCCCAGGGATGGGGGAGCCTGGTGAGCTGCCATCTATGGGGTAGCACAGAGTTGGACATGACTGAAGCAGCTTAGCAGCAGCAGCATAATCAAAAGTGGAAGCCTATATTATGTGTTAAGTGAATCTCAACATTTGGAAACAAATTTAAATTATAGAATTTAAAAGTTTAAAATTGGAGGAACTAAGATGGCAGAGGAATAGGACCGGGAGACCACTCTCTCCCCAATAAATACACCAAAAGAACTTTTAAAGACAGCGCAAACTCCATAAAACAGGATCTAAATGCTGGCAGAGGACATCGGGCATCTGAAGGGACGGCCCATTGCCGACGAGAGGAGGTAGGACAAAAGAAAAAAGAGAGAGAGAAAAGTAAAGGGAGAGACAGAGTTGGGGGCGGGGATCCGTCCCAGAAGGGGAGTCTGGAATAAAGAGGAAAAAAAAAA
>ML660200.1:34016279-34254150 GCA_007570785.1 Antilocapra americana
CCAAAGCGGGATACTCCATGACCCACCTCCCAGAATATTGGAAATAAAAACACGAATAAACAAATGGGACCTAATTAAAATTAAAAGCTTTTGCACAACAAAGGAAACTATAAGCAAGGTGAAAAGACAGCCTTCAGAATGGGAGAAAGTAATAGCCAATGAAGCAACAGACAAACAATTAATCTCAAAAATATACAAGCAACTCCTGTAGCTCCATTCTAGAAAAATAAACAACCCAATTAAAAAGTGGGCCAAAGAACTTAACAGACATTTCTCCAAAGAAGATATAAAAATGGCTAACAAACACATGAAAAGATGCTCAACATCACTCACTATCAGAGAAATGCAAATCAAAACCACAATGAGGTACCACTTTACACCAGTCAGAATGGCTGCCATCCAAAAGTCTACAAGCAATAAATGCTGGAGGGGATGTGGAGAAAAGGGAGCCCTCTTACACTGTTGGTTGGAATGCAAACTAGTACAGCCACTATGGAAAACAGTGTGGAGGTTCCTTAAAAAGCTGCAAATAGTCCTGCCATATGACCCAGCAATCCCACTGCTGGGCATATACACCGAGGAAACCAGAATTGAAAGAGACACGTGTATCCCAATGTTCATCGCTGCATTGTTTACAATAGCCAGGACATGGAAACAACCTAGATGCCCATCAACTGATGAATGGATAAGAAAGCTGTGGTACATGTACAGAATGGAATATTACTGTAGACCACCAGCTCCTCTGTCCATGGGATTTCACAGCCAAGAATACTATAGTGAGTTGCCATTTGCTTCTCCAGGGGATTTTCCCAAACCAGGGATCAAACCCACGACTCCTACATTGGCAGGTGGATTCTTTACCAGGGGAATATTCACAGTTCTGGGGATTCAGATGAGGATATAGTTGGGGGCTCATACCCCACAAATAGTATGATGAAAAGGCAAAAAGATAGGACACTAAAAGATGAACTCCCCAGATCAGTAGGTGCCCAATATGCTGTTGGAGAAGAATATAGAAATAACCCAGAAAGAATGAAGAGCCTGAGCCAAGCAAAAACAGTGCCCAGCTGTGGATGTGACTGGTGATGGATGTAAAGTCCGATGCTGTCAAGAACAATACTCCATAGGAGCCTGGAATGTTAGCTCCATGAATCAGGATAAATTGGAAGTGGTCAAACAGGAGATGGCAAGTGTGAACGTTGACATTTTAGAAATCATTGAACTAAAAGGGACCAGAATGGGCAAATTTAGTTCAGATAACCATTATATCTGCTATTTGTGGGCAAGAGTCCCTTAGAAGATATGCAGTAGCCCTCACAGTCAACAAGAGAGTCTGAAATGCAGTACTTGGGTGCAGTCTTAGAAACGAAAGAATGATCTCAGTTTGTTTCCAAGGCAAGCCTCTCAATATCTCAGTTATCCAAGTCTATGCCTGAACCACTAATGCCAAAGAAGCTGAAGTTAAATGATTCTATGATGACCTACAAAAACTTCTAGAACTAACAGTGAAAAAAAGATGTCCTTTTCATCATAGGGGACTGGAATGCAAAAGTAGGAAGTCAAGGGATACCTGGAGTAACATGCAAGTTTGGCCTTGGAGTACAAAATGAAGCAGAGCAAAGGCTAACAGAGTCTTGCAAAGAGAACTCACTGGTCATAGCAAACACCCTCTTCCAGCAATACAAGAGACAACTGTACACGTGGACATCACCAGATGGTCAATACCAAAATCAGATTCATTTTATTCTTTGTAGCCAAAGGTGGAAAAACTCTATACGGTCAGCAAAAACAAGACCAGTAGCTGACTGTGGCTCAGATCATGAATTCCTTATTGCCAAATTCAGACTTAAATTGAAGAAAGTAGGGAAAACTACTAGACCATTCAGGTATGACGTAATCAAATCCCTTATGATTATCCAGTGGAAGTGACAAAGAGATTCACGGGATTAGATCTGATCGAGTGCCTGAAGAACTATGGATGGAGGTCTGTAACATTATACAGAAGATGGTGATCAAAAACACCCAAGAAGAAGAAATGCAAAAAGGCAAAATGTTTGTCTGAGGAGGCCTTACAATAGCTGAGAGAAGAAGAGAAATGAAAGACAAAGGAGAAAAGAAAACATGTATCCATCTGAATGCTAAGTTGCAAAGAAGAGCAAGGAGAGAGAAGATAGCCTTCCCAAGTGATCAGTGCAAATAAATAGAAGAAAACAAAAAAAAAATGGGAAAGATTAGAGAGCTCTTCAAGAAAATCAGAGATAGCAAACATTCAATGCAAAGATGGGTTCAATAAAGGAAAGAAATGTTATGGACCTAATAGAAGCAGGAGGTATTAAGAAAAGGTGGCAAGAATACACAGAAGAACTATACAAAAAAGGTGTTAATGAGCCAGATAACCACAATGGTGTGATCACTTACCTAGAGCCAGACATCTTGGAGTGCAAAGTCAAGTGGGCCTTAGGAAGCATCACTATGAAAAAAGCTAGTGGAGTGAGGCAATTCCAGCTGAAGTATTCCAGATCCTATAAGATGATGCTGTGAAAGTGCTGCACTCTATATACCAGCAAATGCGGAAAACTCAGCAGTGGCCACAGGACTGGAAAAGGTCAGTTTTCATTCTAATCCCAAAGAAAGGCAATGCCAAAGAATTTTCAAACTACTGCACAATTTCACTCATCTCACATACTAGCAATGCTATGCTGAAAATTCTCCAAGCTAGGCTTCAACAGTGAGTGAACTGAGAACTTCCAGATGTTCAAACTGGATTTAGAAAAGGCAGAGGAACCAGAGATCAATTCCAGAAAAACATTTACTTCTGCTTCATTGACTATGCAAAAGCCTTTGACTGTGTGGATCACAACAAACTGGGGAAAATTCTTAAAGAAATGGAAATACCAGACCACCCTACCTGCTTCCGGAGAAATCTGTATGCAGGTCAAGAAGCAGCAGTTAGAACCAGACATGGAACAATGGAATAGTTTGAAGTTGAGAAAGGAGTACGTCAAGGCTGTATATTGTCACCTGGCTTATTTAATCTATATGCGCAACGCATGCATGCATGCTAAGTCACTTCAGTTGTGTCTGACTCTGTGCGACCCCGTGGACAGCAGCCCACAGGCTCCTCCGTCCACAGGATTCTCCAAGCAAGAATATTGGAGTGGGGTGCCATTTCTTTCTCCATATGCAGATACATCATGCAAAATGCTGGGCTGGGTGAAGCACAAGCTGGAATCAAGATTTCTGGGAGAAATATCAATAACCTCAGATATGCAGATGACACCACCCTTATGGTGAAAAACAAAGAGGAACTAAAGAGCCTCTTGATGAAAGTGAAAGAGGAGAGTGAAAAGGTTGGCTTAAAGCTCAACATTCAGAAAACTAAGATCATGGCATCTAGTCTCATCACTTCATGGCAAATAGATGGGGAAAGAGTGAAACAGTGGCAAACTATTTTTTGGGGCTCCAAAATCACTACAGATGGTGACTGCAGCCATGAAATTAAAAGATGCTTGCTCCTTGGAAGAAAAGCTATGACAAACCTAGACAGTATATTAAAAAGCAGAGACATTACTTTGCCAACAAAGGTCCATGTAGTCAAAGCTATGGTTTTTCCAGTAGTCATGTATGAATGTGAAAGTTGGACCATAAAGAAAGCTGAGCACCAAAGAATCGATGCTTTTGAACCTTGGCATTGGAGAAGACTCTTGAGAGTCACTTGAACAGCAAGGAGATCAAATCAGTCCGTCCTAAAGGAAATCTGTCCTGAATATTCATTGGAAAGACTGATGCTGAAGCCGAAACTCCGATACTTTGGCCACCTGATGCAAAGAACTGACTCACTGAAAAAGACCTTGATGCTGGGAAAGATTGAAGGTGAGAGGAGAAGGGGACAACAGAGGATGTGATGGTTGGATGGCATCACTGACTCAGTAGACGTGAGTTTGAACAAGCTCTGGCAGTTGATGATGGACAGGGAAACCTGGCATGCTGCAATCCATGGGGTCACAAAGAGTCGGACACAACTGAGCAACTGAACTCAAGCTGGGGGTATTAGCCTACCTCAAAGGAGAAATAAACAATATATCATAATATCTTCCAATATTTGGTAATAGGTTTGGCTTAAGACCTAAATCAAAAAGAGTAACTTCAACTTAAAAACCCTACTGTTTACAATCTGAAGTATACCATTGACAATAGACTTCAAAATGTATTAATGTCTGCTTTTTTGTGAAACAGAATATAGATGTGAAAACAAACTTAAAAGTTTTATTCTGGTATCTATAATTACTACTATTCTTTTTCTTATATTTACAAGTTGTACTAAATATATAAACAGATGTAGATATACTGTCACTATAACACACCTCATGTACAGCTTTGCAAACCTTATATAGAGCTATGTGCTTTTATATATCACAGTGAAGTTCCTTTTTCTAAGGATGATATCTTTGTGTGTTTTCTAGTTTTGTTTATAAGTAATGAACCATCAGCATTGTGCAGATTTGAAGTGTACAGCATAATGATTAAACTTACATACATTGTGAAAAGGTTGCAACAATAAGTTTGGTAAACATCCATCATCTCATACAGATACAGAAAGAAAATTGTCTTCCTTGTGATAAGAACTCTTGGAATCTTTTTTACCAACTTTCTAATATACCTGTTGCCATGTTAATTATAATCATTAGGGTTGTATGTTACATTCGTAGTACTTTATGCATCTTATAATTTGAAGTTTCTAGTATTTTACTACCTTTGTTCAGTTTTCCCTGCTTCCACCATAAATCTGATCTCCTTTTCATGGATAGTGATCATGGTGGTAGTGGTGGTGATTTTTTAGATTATACATCTAAGTGTGATCATACTGTATTTGCTTTTCCCTGTTTTGCTAATTTCACTTAGCATAATTACCTCAAAGTTTATTCATGTTGTCACAAATGTCAAAGTTTTATTCATTTTATGGCTGAATAGTCATTCTCTGTGTGTGCATGTATGTGTATCACATCTTATTCATGCATTGTTCAATGGACATGTACATTGTGTCCGTATTTTGCCTATTATAAATAATGCTGCAGTGAAAATGCAGGGGCAGATATCTTTTCAATTTAGAGTTTTTATTTTCTTCAGATAAATGCAAAGAGGTAGAATTGCTAGATCATATGGTAGTTTATTTTGATTTTTTTTGAGGCAACGTCATACTCTCATAATGCTTATACCAGTTAATATTCTTATCAAAGTTCACAAGGATCCCCTTTTCTCCATATGCTTGCCAACACTTGTTGTTTTTTGATATAGCCATTCTGACAGGTGTGAGATGATATTTCATTGTGGTTTTGATTTGCACTTTCCTGATTAGTGATATTGAGCATCTTTTCATGTGCCTATCAAGGCATTTTTATGTCCTCTTTGGAAAAATGTCTATTCAGATCTTCTGCTTGTTTTCTACTCAGATTGTTGGGGGTTTTTGTTTGTTTTTGCTATTGAGTTGTATAAGTTCTTTATGTATGGTTTTGAATATTAACCTCTTACCAGATAAATTACTTGCAAATATTTTTTTCCATTCAATAGTTTCACTTTTTTTTCTTTTCATGCAAAGCCTTTTTAGTTTGATGTAGTCCCATTTGTTAATTTTTGCTTTTGTTGTGTTTGTTTTGAAATAACATCCAAAAATCATCAGCAAATCCATTATTAGAAAGCTTACCACCTATGTTTTCTTTTAGAAAAGTTTATGATTTCAAGTCTTACATTCAGGTTGTTAATTCATTGAGTTAATTTTTATGAGTGGTATAAAATAAGGATCTAGTTTCATTCTTTTACATGTAAATATCCAGTTCTCCCAACATCATGTATTGAAAAAACTGTCTTGTTTCCATTGAGTATTCTTGGCTACCTTGTGAAATATTAGTTGGTGATATACACATGGGTTTGTTTCTGGGTCTTAATTCTGCTACCTTGGTCTATTTATCTAGTGGCTTTTTTTCTACTTTACTGTTTGATTACCATAGCTTTATAATAGAGCTTGAAATCAAGAAATGCTGTGCTTTTTACTTCTTTCTCATGATTGCTTTGACAAATCAAAGTATAGTTTCATGTGAGTTTTAGGATTGATTTTTTTTTCTATTTATGTAAAAATTGTCATTGGAATCTTGACAGAGATTGCTTTGAATCTATAGTTCACTTTAGTACTATGGAAGAGTTAATATTGTTAAATATCTAATCAATAAACACAAAATACTTTTCCATTAATTTTAGTCTTCAATTACTTTCAGGAATGTCTTCTAATTTTCTGGGTAAAGATCATTCACCTCCTTCCTTAAATTTATTCTGTTTTATTATTTTGACACAATAGTAAGAGATTTTTTAAAGTTTGAGATTATTTGTTAGTATTTAGAAACACAGCTTTTTGTATGTTAATTTTGTATCCTACATCTTTACTGAATTCATGAAGTAGCTCTAACAGCTTTATGGTGTGGTCATTAAAATTATAGTAATTATTTGACGTATTCTTGCTTTACAATGTTGTATTAGTTTCAAGTGTACAGCATAGTGATTCAGTATTTTTGCAGATTACAGGGTATTGTTCAGTAATGGATATAGTTCCCTGTGTTATACAGAAATCCCTTTTTAAAGCTATTTCATATATAAAAGTTTGTTTTTTTTTCTGTTAATCCCATCACCCTAATGTGTCCTTCCCTACTTTCTTCTACACTTTGGTGACCACAATTTGTTTTCTTTGTCTGTGAATCTGTTTCTATTTGTATATACATTCATTTGTATTATTTCTTGGATTCCACATAAAAGTAATAGTATATGGTATTTGTATAGTTTGTCTTTCCTTGGTTTATTTCAATAAGCATAATATTCTCTAGGTCCATTCACATTGCAGAAAATGGCAGTATTTCACATTTTATGGTTAATATTCCCTTGTGTATATATATATACTGCATCTTCTTAGTCCAGTCATTTGTTGATGGATACTTAGATTTCTTCCAAGTCTTGGCTATTTTACATAGTGCTGCTGTGAATTTAGGGGTGCATGGATCTTTACAAATTAGTGTATTCATTTTTTTGCAGGTATATACCCCAGTTGGAATGGCTGGATTGTATGGCAGCTCTGTTTTTACTTTAAGGAACCCCCATGCTGTTTTCCATAGGTGCTGCACCAACTTACATCTCCACCAACGGTGAATGAGAGATTCCTTTTCTCCATGCCTTGTCCAGCATTTATTATTTGTAAACTTTTTCATAATAACCATTGTGACAAGTGATACGTCACTGTGGCTTTGATTTCTACTTATCTAATAATTAGCAATATTCAGCATTTTTTCATGTTCCTCTTGGCCATCATCAATGGGTCGTCTTTGAAAAACAAAACATCTATTCAGGTCTTCTGCCCATTTTTTAATTGAATTGTTATTTTTTTGATATTCAGTTACATGAACTGTATATTTTTAATATTAACCCCTTGTTAGTCACACCATTTGCAAATAGTTTCTCTCAGTAGGTTAATTTTTTTGCTGATGGCCTCCTTTGCTGTGAAAAAGCTTTTAAATTTAATTATGTCCCATTTGTTTATAGTTGCCTTTATTTTTTATGTTTTAAAAGACAGGTCTGAGAAAGTATTGCTATGAATTATGTCAAAGAGTGTTTTGCCTGTGTTCTTTTACAAGTTTTATAATTTCATGCTTTACTTTTAGTTCTAACCACCTTGATTTTATTTTTGTAAATGATGTGAGGGAATGTTCTGATTTCATTAACGACATCAGCTTTTTCAGTCCATACTTTCTGTTTGTGTCATGTTCAGTTTCTTTCAGCAGTGTCATAGTTTTCCAGGTACAGATCATTTGTCTCCTTAAGTAGGATTTATTCCTTGGATTTTATTCTTTTTGGTGTGATTGTAAATGGTCTTGCTGATAGTTTATTGTTAGTGTATAGAAATGCAATGGATTTCTGTATGTTCATTTTCTGTCCTGCAGCTTTGCCAGATTGACTGATGAGCTCTAGTAGTGTTCCTGGGGCATCTTTAGGATTTTCTATGTGTAGTATCATGTCATCTGAAAACAGTAACAAATTTACTTCTCTTTTTTTCTATTTTGGATGACTTTAATTTCTTTTTCTTTTCTGATTGCCATAGTTAGGACCTTTAAATCTATGTTGAATAAAAGTGGTGAGAGTGTACATCTTTATCTTGTTTCTGATCTTAGAGGAAATGCTTTCAGCTATTTACCATTGAGGAGGATGATGTTACCTGTGAATTTGTTATACAAGACCATGATGTTGGAGTATGTTTCCTCTATACCCACTTCCCAGAGAGTTTGTACCATAAATGGATGTCAGATTTTGTCAAAAACTTGTTCTGCATGTATTGAGATTCATTTACTTATTTATTCTTTGATTTGTCAATGTGGTGTATCACACTGGTCTGTGGATATTAAAAAGTCCTTGCATTCCTGGGATAAGTCTTACTTGACCTTGGTGTATGATCCTTTTAATATGTTGTTGGCTTTATTTGCTATTATTTTGTTAAGGACTTTTGCATCTTATGTTCATCAATAGATAAACTATAAATTTCTTCTTTGTGTGTGTGATATCTTCGGTTTTGGAATTAGGGTGATGTCAGCCTCATAGAATGTGTTCAGTAGCATTTCTTCTGCATTTTTGGGACAGTTTGAGAAGGACAGGCATTAAACACTTATCCAAATGTTTTGTAGTATTCACCTGTGAAGCCATCAGGGCCTGGACTTTAGTTTTTCAGAAGTTTTGATTACTGATTCAGTTTCATTACTGGTAACTGGTGTTCATATTTCTTGATTCAGTACTAGGAAATTATAACTTTCTAAGAATTTGCACATTTCTTCTATATTGTCCACTTTATTTGAATATAGTTGTTTGTAGTAGTCTATTATGATCTTTTGTATTTCTCTGCTATTATATATAAGTTCTCATTTTAGATTTTATTGATTTGGGCACTCTCCCTTTCTTTATTGGTGAGTCTAAATAAAAGTTTATTAACTGTCTTTTCAAAGAACCAGCTTTTAGTTTCACTGATCTTTTGTTTTTTAATTTTAGTCTCTAGTTTTATTAATGCTCTGATCTTTATTATTTCTTTCCTTATACTAACAGTGGGTTTTGTTTGTAAGGTTAGGTGATTTGAGATTTCTCTTGCTTCCTTAAGTAAGTGTGTGTCATAAACTTCCCTCTTAGAAATGATTTTTCTGAGTCCCATTGATTTTGGATCATTGAGGGTTTTTTGTTGTTTCATTTGCCTCTCTTTTATTTTTTCTTTTTCCCTCTTTCTTCAGTGACCCATTGGTTGTTTAGAAGCATATTGTTAGCTCTTGTCATTGATTTCTAGTCTCAAAATGTGATCAGAAAAGATGTTTGATATGATTTCAGTTTTCTTAAATTTATCAAGATGTACCACATGCTACACCATCAAGATCACTTGGTGGTGTAGCATATGATATACCCTGGAGAAAGTTCCACCTGCACTTGAAAAGAATGTGTACTGTTGCTTTCTGATGGAATGTTCTGTTTATATCTGATCTAGTATTTCATTTAAGGCCATTGTTTCCTTATTGATTTTCTGTCTGGATGATCTGTTTGTTGATGTGATAACTATATTTTGTTGTTGGTTTCCCCTTTTATGTTCGTTAGTATTTGCCCTGTATATCTATGTCCACCTATGTTGGGTGCATATATATTTGCAATTGTTATATTTTTTTCTTGGATTGAACCCTTGATCATGATGTAGTATCCTTTTCGTCTCTTGAAACAGTCTTTATTTTGAAGTCTGTTTTGTCTGATATAAGTATGCTGCCCCAGCTTTCTTCTGATTTACATTTACCTACCTTTTTCCATCCTCTCACTTCCAGTCCATGTGAATCTCTAGATCTGAACCAAGTCTCTTGTACACAACATATATATGGGTATTGTTTTTATCATTTTAGCCACTCTGTGTATTTTGGTTGGATCATTTAATCAATTTTCACTTAAGGTAATTATCAATATGTTATTATTGCCATTTTGTTAATTGTTTGGAGGTTGTTTTTATAGGTCTTCTTTTCCCCTTCTAGTTTTGTTTTCTTGTGATTTGTTAGTTATCTGTAGCATTGTGTTTGGATGTTTCATTTTTGTGTGTATAACTGTTAGAGGTTTCTGTTTTGTGATTATCATGAGGTTTCTACGTATCTAGCTAGCTGTCTGATTGTTTGAAGCTGCTGATATGTCAATATCAAAAGCATTTTAAAAATCCTGCATTGTTACTCGCCTCCTCTCATGATTACTGTTTTGATATCATATTTTACATCTAATTGTTCTGTACATTCCTTATTGCTTTCATGTGTGTGTGCTGATGGGTGGGGACATGTCCCTGCCCAGTTTTTTTGGCCTGAGGTCCTAACACTGATGCTTACATAAGGTTTTTGGTTGGGGTCAGGTCTTGGCACTCATAAGCTGGAGAAAGGATCCCAAGATGGCACATAGGTTGCCTACAGGTTTCCAGAGCTCACAGCTGCTGCTAGACTTGTCCTTAGACACAGCCCTGCCCACCAGAGAGCCAAGAGCCAGCTCCACCCACCAGGAGGTAGGCTCTGGTCCTGCCCTTCAGGAAACCTGCCCTAGCCTCTAAACCAGACTTACCACCAGGGGGCAGACAGGGACGCCAGACAAAAGAAAACCACATTCCTGCAGCGTACAGATCCAGCCCACCCACACTACCCCAAGGTGGCAGCCTCCAGCAGCATGTCCACGTGGTAGAAAGCGCCTAAATGTGGGCTTCCACCAGCATCTATGTCCTTAGGGTGAGGTGAAGCTGCCCCCTGCCTACCTTGGAGACGTTCCGGAGACGTTCCAAGGCCGTTAGGTAGGTCTTCTATCTAATTACTTCTCTTGTCCTGGATCCCAGTCCACATGAAATTTTATGTGAACCCTAAGAGTAAAGTCTGTGCTTCCCGCACTCCTTTGGGATTCCTGAAAGCAAGACCTGCTGGCCTTCAGAGCCACATGCAGTGCTCTGGGGGCTCATCTTCCTGGTCTAGGACACCAGGGGATCCCAGTGTGGGGCTCAGAACTCTCACCCCTGTGAGAGAACCCTGCACTATAATTATTTTCCAGTTTATGGGTCACCCACCTAGGTATATGGGACTTGAGTTTATCATGAATCTACCCCTCCTGTGTTATTGTGGTTCCTTCTTTACATCTTTAATTGTAGAAGATCTTTTCTGGTAGGTTCCAGTGTTTTTCATAGATGATGGTTCTGCAGATAGTTGTGATTTTGATGTGCTTGTGAGAAGAGATAAGCTCAAGATCTTTCTCCTCTGCCATCTTGCTAATCTCATACCTTGAGTTCTTTTCTTTTTGATTTTCCTATATCTGTGGTAGGTTTTTGATTTGTGGTTACCATGGAGATCAAGTACATTGATCCATAACTGTATCTACTTGTTTAAATGGAATCATTGAAGTTCAAAGACATTCTATAAGATCTATATTTTTATTTCCCTCTAAGATCTATATTTTTTACTTTCCTCCCCTACACTTTGTGTTTTTATTTCACATTTTACATCTTCATGATTTCCCCTTTACTAGTTACTGTACTTATGGTTGCTTTTGCTATTGTGTTTTTGTTTTTTTAATCTTCACACTGACTTATTTGTCTGAATTCAATAGTTACCATGTTTTGATATCCTTTCCATGTATTGATACTTACATTTTCTATTGGAATTCTCTATTTTCTATAGATTCTTGCTACTTTTTTATTTAGAGATATTCAAATTTTCTTTTAGGGGAAGGTTTAGAATTCTTCTATTTTTTCTTTTTCTGAGAATAATTTATCTCCCCTTCTAGTTTAAATGATAATCTCCCTGGGTAGAATATCATAGGTTGCAGATTTTTCTTTTTTAAAATTTTGATAATATCATGCCACTTCCTTCAGATATACAAAAGTATCTGCAGAAAAACTTGCTGATAGCTTTATGGGGATTCCCTTGTAACTGACTCTTTTTCTCTTGTTGCCTTTAGAATCCTCTATCTATTTGCCATTTTAATTATACTTGTCTTGCTGTGATTCTGCTTGGGTTCATCTTTTTTGGGGATATTCTCTGCTTCCTGCACCTGGGTATCTACTTTCTTCTTTAGGTTTGGGAAGTTTTCGGCCATTATCCTTCAAATAAATACATTTTCAGTTGCCTTCCTTCTCTTCTTCTTCTGGAATCCTATTATATGTAGGTTGGCATGTTTTATAGTATCCTGTAGATCTCATATGTTGTTTTGTTTTTTAATTTGTTTTTCTATCTGTTGTTCTAATTAGGTGATTTTCATTTTTCTATCTTCCAGATCACTTACACTTTGTTCTGTATCATTTAACTGACTATTAATTGCTTCTGGAATGATTTTTTTTCTCAGAAATTGAAATATATATTTCTGATTAGGTCATCTTTATATATTCTAGTTCCTTGTTAAATGATCTACATTTATATTGACACTCTTTCTCAATTCAATTAGCATTGTTATTACCACCTTTTTGAACTCATCAGTGTCTGGTAGACTAATTACCTGTTTTACTTCTTGTTTTTTTCAGGGGCTTTCTCTGATACTTTCTACTGGGAGTAGGTTCCTCTGCCATTTGTTTTACTTAACTTTCTCTGTCTCTGTGAATTTAGGTGAAACAGTAATTCATCAAAGTCTGAAAAGTGTTTTTATGTGGGACGGTCCCTGTGTAGAGATAGGGGTTTGGTTGGCTTTGGAGGAGCTGAGGTTTATTCAGTGTGTGGGGACAGGACTTCCCTCCTGCTTCATGGCTGTAGCCGCACTATCAGGAGCAATGTCTGCTCCCCAGCTACTGAAGGGGAAGCCCTGAGTTTAATCTGGCTCTCTTCTTGAAGTGTGTGTTACTCTTTCTCCCTGCCCTTGGATCTTTGGCCCAAAGGAAGGGAGTGCTAAAGTAAATGATGCCCGTGCTCTCGCAGCGATTTGACGCACTGCCTGTGAAGGCATATGTGGCTCCCCTCAGATGCAGTCCAAGTTTGTGTTTTTCCTCTTATTGTGGTTGTTTCAATTCTAGTGCAGAGTTGTGGCTTGGAGTGGACAGGGCCAGAGCATTTGCTTGACTGGGACTGGGATTTAGGTCTTGTGGTTGCAGGAACTGAAGCAGTAGCACAGCTGTGAGAGGTCTGGACTGCTTCTGGGGTGCTCTTGAAAAAAATGCCAACACTAGCTGCCATCGCCACACCTGAACCCCCAGACTTTGAGCCTCCTCTGTATCCCTAGATCAGATATTTTCCCAGGACCTATTTGCTCCTGATCCAGCATCAAGCTGTGATGTGGAGTGAATGGGGCCATAGCATTAACTCAGGTGGGAATGGAAATTGCAGTGTGTTGGTTTGTGGGGGTTTACGGAGCCATGCTTGACTACCTCCAACTTACGCTGATTCATGGATCTAACATCCCAGGTTCCTATGCAATATTGTTCTTTACAGCATTGCAGTTTACTTTCACCACCAGACATATCCACCACTGGTGTCATCTCTGCTTTTGCCCAGCTGCTTCATTCTTTCTGAAGCTGTTAGTGATTGCCCTCCACACTTCCCCCTGGTTCGATTCCTGAGTCAGGGAGATGTCCTGGAGAAGGGATCGGCTACCCACTCCAGTATTCTTGGGCTTCCCTGGTGGCTCAGCTGGTAAAGAATCCACCTGCAATGTGGGAGACCTGGGTTCTATCCCTGGGTTGGGAAGATCCCCTGGAGAAGGGAAAGGCTAGCCACTCCAGTATTCTGGCCTGGAGAATTCCATGGACAGTATAATCTGTGGGGTCACAAAGAGTTGGACACGACTGAGTGACTTTCATTTCACTTTCCACTCTTCCCCCGTAGGATACTGGACACCTTCCAACCTGGGGGGCTGATCTTCTGGTGTCATATCTTTTTGCCTTTTCATACTATTCATGTTCATGGGGTTCTTGTGGCAACAATACTGGGGTGGTTTGCCATCCTTTCCTCCAGTGGACCATGTTCTGTCAGTGAACACTGACATCTTAGAAGTAAACTAAAAGGGACGGGAATGGGAGAATTTAATTCGGGTGACCATTATATCTACTACTGTGGGGAAGAATCCCTTAGGGAAAAAATGGAGTAGCTCTCATAGTCAACAAAAAAATCTGAAATGCACTACTTGGGTGCAGTCTCAGAAAGGACAGAATGGTCTGTTTGTTTCCAAGGCATACCATTCAATATCACAGTAATCCCAGTCCATGCCCCAACCACTGATGCCCAAGAAGCTGAAGTTGACTGGTTCTGTGAAGACCTACAATACCTTCTAGAACTAGCACACACACAAAAGATATCCTTTTCATCATAGGGGATTGGAATGCAAAAGTAGGAAGTCAAGAGATACCGAGAGTAACAGGCAAGTTTGGCCTTGGAGTACAAAATGAAGCAGGGCAAAGGGTAACAGAGTTTGGTCAAGAGAACATACTAGTCATACAAACGCCCTTTCCCAACAACCCAAAAAATGACTGTACACATGGACATCACTAGATGGTCAATACCAAAATCAAATTCATTATGTTCTTTGCAGCTGAAGATGGAGAAGCTCTATACAGTTAGCAAGAATAAGACCCAGAGCTGACCATGAGCTCAGATCATGAACTCCTTACTTTAAAATTCAGGCTTAAATTGAAGAAAGTAGAGAAAACCACTAGGCCATTCAGCTATGACCTAAATCAAATCCATTACTATTATACAGTGGAGGTAACGAATAGATTCAAGGGATTAGAACTGGTATACAGTGCCTGAAGAACTGTGGACAGAGGTTCATAACATTGTACTGGATGGTAACCAAAACCATCCCCAAGAAAAAGGATTGCAAGAAGGCAAAGTGGTTGTCTGAGGAGGCTTTACCAAAATAGCTGAGGAAAGAAGAGGTGAAAAAGCAAGGGAAAAAGGGAAAGTTATTTCCAACTGAATGCAGAGTTCCAGAGGATAGCAAGGAGAGATAAGAATGTCTTCTTTAATAAACAATGCAAACAAATAGAGAAAAACAATAGAATAGGAAAGACTAGAGATTTCTCAAGAAAATTAGAGATATCAAGGGAACATTTCATGCAGAGATGGGCACAATAAAGGACAGAAATGTCAAGCAGAGAAACCACAGATCAAATTGGCAACATTCACTGGATCATAGAGAAAGCAAGGGAATTCTGGAAAAACAACTGCTTTCTGCTTCGTTGATGATGTGAAAACCTTTTACTGTGTGGATCTCAACAAACTGTGGGAAATTCTTAAAGAGATGAGAATACCAGACCACCTTACCTGTCTCCTGAGAAACCTGTGTACAGGTCAAGGAGCAACAGTTAGAACCTTACATGGAACAACAGACTGGTTCCAAATTGGGAAAGAAGTATGTCAAGGCTGAATATTGTCACCATGTTTATGTTACTCATATGAGGAGTACCATCATGCTAAATGCCAGGCTGGATGAATCACAAACTGAAAGAGTGCCAGGAGAAATAACAACTTCAGATAGGCAGATAATACCACTGTAATAGCAGAAATGGAAGAGGAACTAAAGAGCCTCTTGATGAGGGTGGAAAGGTAGGTTAAAACTCAACACTCAAGAAACTGAGATCATCTGATCCCATCACTTCATGGCAAATAGAAGGGGAAAAGTGAAAACAGTGATAATTTTTCTTTTCTTGGGCTCCAAAATCACTGTGGATGGTGACTGCAGCCATGAAATTAAAAGATGCTTGCTCCTTGGAATGAAAGCTATGACAAACCTAGGCAGCATATTAAAAAGCAGACACATCACTTTGCTGACAAAGATCTGTATCATCACATCTATGGTTTTTCCAATAGTCCTGTACGGATGTGAGTTGGACCAAAATGAAGGATGAGCACTGAAGAATTGATGCTTTCAAATTGTGGTCCTGGGGAAGACTCTTGAGAGTCTCTTGGTCTGCAAGGATATCAAACCAGTCAATACTGAAGGAAATCAACCCTGAATATTTATTAGAAGGACTGATGGTGAAGGTGAAGGTCCATTCTTTGGCCACCTGATGCAAAGAGCCAACTCATCAGATAAAAGACCCTGATGCTGGGAAAGACTGAAGTCAGAAAGAGAATAGGGTGGTGGAATGAGTTTGTTAGATAGCATTGCTGACTCAATGGACATGAATCTGAGCAAATTTTGCGAGACTGTGAAGAACAGGGAAGCTTGGCCTGCTGCTGTCAATGGCGTCACAAAAAGTCATACATAGTTTTAACGACTGAACACCACACACACAGCCATGCTGCCATCAGAGGTCAGCACTGCTTTCATGATGCCTCCTGGGCAGGTGCTAATGTTGGCCACGATCAGTCTACCCAGACAACATCTTAGTCTCCTGGGCTGCTCCTGTGTCCCTATATCAAGTCTTCTCCCAGGCCCTGGCAGCCCTAGACCCAGTGCTACCCTGAGGCATGGGAGGTGGGGTCAGGTTGTTCTTCTGCCTGGGAGTGGGGATTGTGACCTGTTGGTCACGGAGACTCCTGTGGCTGCATTGCTTCCAGGGGTCTGTGCTCCCTCTGTGGTGCTGGTTGAGTTAGCGCCAGCAAGGGCTGTCGCCTCTCCACTCAAGTCTTTTCCCAGTACCTCACTGCCTTAGATCCCATGACAGGCCACTGCGTGGAGTGAGCTGGGCCAGGAAGTTTGCCCAGCTTAGACTGGGGAGTACCGTGAGGCAGCAGCCAGAAACACAGCGGTCTCTCTGCCCTGTTGGTGACCCGACACCCACACACTCCTCTTGAGCTGAGTCTAGGCTTCTCCAGCTATTCCTCCCGTCTCAGCACTTCTCTTAGCAGCACAGAGGGCTTCCTTTTCCTGCCCAGGGCCTTGGGACTGGGATGCCCTGTCTGTGGCGTACTCCCCTGGATGAGAGCCCACTCATGCAGTCTGTCTTTTTCTCTCAGACCCCTTCCGTGGTTCAGGTCCTGACCTAATGCTTTTTCTCCCATCCTACCTGGTTAGGTGGGATCTTTCCCTCAGCTTTGATCATACAGGCATTCTGCCAGTTTCCAGTTAATTTTTCATGAGAATTGTACCACATATAGATGTACTTTTGATGTGTTTGTTGAGAGTGGTGAGTTCTACATCCTCTTACTCCACTGTCTTGATCCCCTTCCAGGATTTTCTATATATAAAGTTATGTCATCTTCAAATAGAACTCATTTTACTTCTTCCTTGTTAAGGGCTTTTGTCATGAATTTTGTCAAATGCTTTTACTGCACCTATTGAGATGATCATGTGATTATTTTTCATTCCATTAATTTGATGTATCTTATTGACTGATTTGGGTATGTTGAACCTTTCTTCCATCACAGGAATAAATCTCATGTGATCTTTCATTTCATGCTGAATGATCTTTTTAACATTGTACTGAATTTGGTTTAATAATAGTTTATTGAGAATTCATGCATCTATAGTTTTCAGTATTATTGGCCTATAACTGTCTTTCCTTGTGGTATCAGTTTCTGGATTTTTTTTTAAATTTTGCTTCCTTTTTCACTTATCTTTATTATTTTATTTGCATTGGTATATTTATTATTTCTTTTTAAAAATATATGTATTTATTTATTTTCTTTACATTATTATGTTGATTTTGCTGTACATTGACATAAATCTGCCATGGGTATACATGTGTTCCCCTTCCAGAACCCCCCTCCCACCTCCCTTCCAATTCCATCCCTCTGGGTCATCCCAGTGTACCAGCCCTGAGCACCCTGTATCATGCATGAAACCTGGGCTGGCGATTCATTTCATATATGATAATTTACATGTTTCAATACCGTTCTCCCATATCATCCCACCCTTGCCCTCTCCCATAGAGTCCAAAAGACTATACTATACATCTGTGTCTCTTTTGCTGTCTTGCATACAGGGTTATCGTTACTATCTTTCTAAATTCCATATATATGCATTACTATACTGTATTGTTGTTTTTCCTTTTGGCTTACTTCACTCTGTATAATAGGCTCCAGTTTCATCCACCTCAGTAGAACTGATTCAAATGAATTCTTTTTAATGGCTGAGTAATATTCCATTGTGTATATGTACCACAGCTTTCTTATCCATTCATCTGTTGATGGGCATTTAGGTTGCGTCCATGTCCTGGCTATTGTAAACAGTGTGGTGATGAACATTGGGATTCACGTATCTCTTTCAATTCTGGTTTCCTCGGTGTGTATGCCCAGCCGTGGGATTGCTGGGTCATATGGTAGTTCTATTTCCAGTTTTTTAAGGAATCTCCACACTGTTTTCCATAGTGGCTGTACTAGTTTGCATTCCCACCAACAGTGTAAGAGGGTTCCCTTTTCTCCACAGCCTCTCCAGCATTTATTGCTTGTAGACTTTTGGATGGGAGCCATTCTGACTGGTGTAAAGTGCTACCTCATTGTGGTTTTGATTCGCATTTCTCTGATAATGAGTGATGTTGAGCATCTTTTCATGTGTTTGTTAGCCATTTGTATGTCTTCTTTGGAGAAATGTCTGTTTAGTTCTTTGGCCCACTTTTTGATTGGGTCGTTAATTTTTCTGGAACTGAGCTGCAGGAGTTGCTTGTATATTTTTGAGATTAATTGTCCGTTGCTTCGTTTGCTATTATTTTCTCCCATTCTGAAGGCTGCCTTTTCATCTTGCTTTTAGTTTCCTTTGTTGTGCAGAAGCTTTTAATTTTAATTAGGTCCCACTTGTTTATTTTTGCTTTTATTTCCAATATTCTGGGAAGTGGGTCATAGAGGATCCTGCTTTGGTTTATGTCGGAGAGTATTTTGCCTATGTTTTCCTCTAGGAGTTTTATAGTTTCTGGTCTTACATTTAGATCTTTAATCCATTTTGAGTTTATTTTTGTGTATGGGGTTAGAAAGTGTTTGGATTTGATATCAGTGTAATGCTGGCCTTTCTAAATGAGTTTAAGAATGACCCCTCCTCTTTGTTTTTGTGGGTTTTTTGGGAGGGGTGGGGGGAAGAATTTGAAAAGGATTAATTTTAATTATTTTCTTAATGTTTGGTAAAATTCACCAGTGAAGCCTTCTGGTTCTGAGCTTTTTTCCTTGGAAGACTTTTTATTACTGATTCAGTCTCCTTACTAGTAATTGATCTTTTTCTAATTTTCTGTTTCTTCCTGATTAAGTATTGGTTGGTTGTATATTTATAAGAATTTTTCCATCTTTTTCTAGGTTGTCTAGAGTGTTTGGATTGGAGAAGGAAATGGCAACCTACTCCAGTATTCTTGCCTGGAGAATCCCATGGACAGAGGATCCTGGGGGGATCACAAAGAGTCAGACACAAGTGATGTGACTTCGCACTGTGGAGTGTTTGGATGTAGTTGTTCATACCAACTCCTTAAAATCCTTTGTATTTCTGTGGTGGTAGTTATAATATCCCCTTACTGATTTATAATTTGTTGGGGTTTGTCCTTCATTAGTATAGTTTGCCAGTTTTTCATAGAAGCAACCCTTAATTTTTTCAATCTTTCCTATTTTCCTATTCTCTATTTCCTTTATATCTACTATAATCTTTATTTCCTTTCTTCTGCTAACTGTGGGCTCAGTTTGTTTTCCTTTTTCTGAGTTCCTTCAAGTATAATTATTTGAGATTTTGTTTCTAGGCGTGTATTGCTGTGAACTTCCCTCTTAGACTGCTTTACTGCATCCCATAAGTTTGGATGTTTTGTGTTTCCATTTTTGTCTCCATACTTTTTGTTTCCCCTTTAATTTCTTCTTTAATTCTTTGATTGTTCAGTACACTGTCAATATCCATGCATACGTGAATTTTCTAGTTTTTCTTCTGTTACTTTTAGTTTCAAACCATTGCAGCCAAGACAGTACTTGGTATGATTTTTAATCTTCTTGAATTTGCTAAGATTTGTTTTGTGGCCTGCTATGTGGTTTATCCTAGAAAATGTTCTTGTATGCTTGAGAAGAATGTTACCAGGTAGAATGTTTTGTATGTCTGTTAGATTCATCTGAGCTATACTGTACTTAAAATCTGCTGTTTCTCCATTCAACATTCTCTATGTGTTTATTTGCTCTACCCATTGTCAAAAATGTAGTATTAAGTTCTCCAAGTGTTATTGTATTGCTATTTATTTCTCTTTTTTAACTCTGTTATTTTTGCTTTTGTATCTGGGAGCTCCGATGTTGGGCACAGAAATATTTATCACTGTTAGCTTCTTGATGGATTTACCCCTTTATCATTATATAATTAACTTTTTCTCTTCTTACCATTTTTATTTTAAAGTTTGTCCAAGTGTACCTAATTCTGCTTTCTTTTTTTGGCATCGATTGGGCGGTAGGGGGAAGAAGAAGTGTTAGCATTTTACTCAAAACATCTTTTTCCATTCTTTCATTCCTTTTGTGTCTTTAAGGCTAAAGTGAGTTTCTTTCAGACAATATTTTGTTGTATCTTGTTTTTTTATCCACTCATTCCATGTCTCTTGACTGGAGAATTTATGTTTAATCTATTTATGTTTACTTACTGCTGGATAAGGACTTACTACTGCCTTTTTTTTCATTGTTTTCTGACTATTTTGTAAGTCCATTGTTCTTGTTTCTTATCATGCTGTCTTTTGTTGTTTTGATGTTTCTTTTTGTTTGTTTTGGTATCAGTATGCTTTGCCTTTTTTTATATCATGTTCTTTTGTGTAATAACTACAGAACTTTTCCCCTTGTGCAAACTATTAGGCTTACATAAAATACCTTAAAATTGATAACCCCTGTTTCAAACTGATAACAATTTAACTTGAATAGAATTCCTAACTCTCATATTTTATTTCTTCCCTCACACTTTAGGTTATTATGTTACAGTTTATATATTTCTATGTAGTATATCCAATAATGGACTACTGTAGTTAAGGTTATTTGTACCCAGACTGATTAATTTTTGAACTGAAGTTTGAGTTACACAAAATCATTATCATTTTACACATTTGAAATTTTCCTATATATTTACCATTACCAGTGAGTTTTATGCTACCTTCTTGTGTTTTTGTGATGATAATTAGTGTCTTTTTATCTCCACTCAAAGGACTTTAGAATATTTTATGAGATGGGTGCAATTATGATAAGCTCCCTGAGCTTTTGTTTGGGAAAGTCTGTCTTCATTTCTGAAGGACAGCTTTGCCATGTATGGAATTCTTGGTTACGTTTTTTCTTTCTAAAAATTTGGATATATTATACAGTTCTATCCTTGCTTGAAATCTTTCTATTAGGACATCTGACTTTTTATGGGGGATTATTTATATGTAACTTCTGTCTCTCTTAGCTCTTAAAATTCTTTGCCTTTGACTTTTGTCAGCTTGATTATAATGTATTTCAGTCTAGCTTTACTCACGTTCAACCCATTTGGAGTCTTTGGGGGTCTCATGAATCTGGATGTCCATTTCGCTCCCAGGGGGGTACTTTTCAATCATTATTGTTTTTAAATATACTTTTGTTCCCTTTTTTTTTGTCCTTCTTGAATTTCTGTAATGTGGATATTAGCTTTTTTAATTACATCCCATAAGTCACATAAGCTTTCTTCACTCTTATTTTTGCTCTTCTGACTGTGTAATTTCAAATATCCTGTCTTCTAGATCACGAAAGGCTTTCTCTGTAGTCAAGTTTGTTTTTAAAGCTCTCTATTGAGCTCTTTAGTTCACTTATTGTATTTTTTAGGCCTAGAATTTCTAGAGTTTTTAATGACTTTTACTTCTTTTTGAATCTCTCATTTTGTTCATGTATTATTTCCTAATTTTTAGTTTGTTGTCTTTTTGTGTTTCCTTGTAGTTCACTAAATTTAGGAGGATTTTCTGAATTCTCTTTTTGACATTTCGTAGGTCTCCATTTCTTTCAGGACAGTTATTAAAGTTTTGTTAAGTTTCTATTGTGTCATATTTATGATCTTTCATGATTTATTTCCTATATTGGTGTCTGTACATTTGAAAAGTAGTATGCTCTTCTAGACTTTATGGGTTTGCTTTGGTCGAGACAGTTTTTCACCAGTCAGCTCAATTTGTACTTCTAGAAGGTCAGCTGATAACATCCTTGGGCAGTTGAGGCTTTCTATCATTGTTGTTGGGTGTGGTCACTGTCCATGCTCCAATTTTGGAGGAGCTGCCACTTGCTTAGAAAAGGTAAACAGGACTGCTGGCTTGATTCCAGTGTAGGATCGCCTCTATAGCTGCCAGGGTTCTTAGGTCTAGCTTCCTAGATGGTAGGGACAATACTATACATAGTAGGCAGAGCTATGAATTAGCTTCTTTGCCCTGACGGAGCAGCAGAACTGACTCCAGGGCCCACATGGCTTGTTCTTTGGGGACCCAAATAAAGCAAGCCATGCACTGAATTTCATGACCATATGGGGTCCTTTTTTCTTTTTTTTAATAGGGAAAGTTGTGGGCTGTGCTGTCTGTTCAGGTGAGTGCCATTGCAAGTAGGGCTGTGTCTTTATGGTCAGGCAGGTCTGGTAGCTATATTTAACAGAGGATGGCACTAGAAATTAGCTCCCTGCCTAGGAGAGCTAGGTGAGCCAACTTTAAGCAGCTTCCCAAGTGTTCTTCATCATCTTTCTAGCTGGAAGTGACCAGGAGCTGTACTCAGCAGCAAAAAGTGTTAATAAATTAGCTCCCCTGCCTGGGTGGAGTAGGGGAACCAACTCCAAGCTTGGCAAGGCTCTTATTTGTGGTCTTGATTCAAATCAAACTATTCCCTAAGTTCCCTGGCCGATTGCTTTGCTCTGTGGGCAGTCAGCTCTACTCTCTACACTAGCATTGCTGGGCTAAACACTTTCCAGGTATTTTGGCCAGCCTTTCTGGTTGGATATGGCCAGTAGCTATATTCAGCAGTGAGTCAGCCTATGACTCAGCTCTTCTGCCTGGGAAGAGGCAGACCAGTGTTCAGGGCTGCTGTGACTCTTCATTAAGGACTCAAATCTGGCAGATCTGTCCCCCACCACATTTCCTGGTAAAACTGTACCACTGACTTCGTTCTGCCAGTGAGCAGAGCTGCTGATTGGTATTACTGCTTGTGCACTATAGACAGGAACATAGTCTGCCAAGATCCAAATGCTATCAGTAACTGTGGCAAGCTCCTACTTCCTTCTCCATCACAGTCATATTCACAGTGGTCAAGTCCACAGGCAAATTTCCCTGTAATTTCTGTGGGGTGAGGCTGGCATGAGGATTCCCAAAAATGACGCTAGGGAAGCTGGATGTCCACTCCAGGTTCTCCCTTCACCATGGAGAAACTGAAGGGGAGACCTCTCGTTGTGCTGTGCTGTCTTGGGAGGAGCAATGCAATGTGTAGTGATTTTTCTTACCTTCTAACATGATAGGTCTTAGTCTCTGTGGTGTAGGGGGTGCTTCAACCTCACTCTCACGTTCTAGAGTTTTCTCAGTGGTGTCTTGTCCATGGATAGCTGTTAGTTCTTCTTGTGAGGGAGAATGAGATGAAGAATGGCCTATATTGCTGTCTTGGTTATGTCGCCTGATTTTTATTTAGTTATTCTTTCCACATATGTCAACATCTAATCTGATCTTTCATACAATAATCACAGAAATATGCTTGAGAATGATGTTATTTAGAGGTCATATTAAGTGACTGTAGCAAGTAACAAAAGCTAATTCAGCCTAAACCTTATTGAGTATTAAAATAAGAGGGAAAAATCTGACTTTGTTTTGCAATATTACAGATTGCAAAGTGCAAAGAATAAGCCTTCATGTGTGAGCAGAAATTGGCAAAGATATTCTCAGTCAAAAGTCAGAATGCATGTTTTTTTCTGATTTCTCTCCTTTCTTCATTCTCATTTTGCAAGTGCTTTGAACATACTCCCCTACAGCTGGCTCCATCTTCTTCCCAACCAGTTGTACATCTCTGAAAAAAGATAAAAGTCGCAGCTTTTATTTCTTATTACCTATCATTGCTCAGTGGAAGCTGCTTATAACCATACATGGTGCGTAATAAAGTGTTGAAGAAATATTCATAAAAATTAGCAAAAGATTCTCCATTTCCTGATGATGGCATCATATTTTTAAGAAATTTTCAACACATTCCATATAAATGGTATTTCAGGATAATCTTTTTGTGAAAATTATCCTTTCAGATTTGTGTGTGTTGTGGGCCTTTCCCAGAGGAAACATTAATAAAGATTGCGAATATGACTGTAGGTAAAAGGAGTTTCTAGAAAACGCTTCCACAGAGCAGGAACTAAGCAACCCAAAAAAACATCTCTCGAAACTCCAGAACAGATTAAGTTGGGTCCCTGTCACTTTGACACCACAATAGCGAGGCATTACAACTCCTTAGCTGTCAGTCCTATGAACTGTCACATTAGTGAGAGAAGAGATTTAGTGAATGCTCTATTTGAGCTAGCAAAAATAAGATTGTCACACTTTCCCCTTTATCCCAGAGCTGTTCTCATTGGCCTCTCTTTTCTCTCTCCTTTTGAAATCTTTGCTTCTGTCTGCTAGCCTCATGATTGATTCTTTTGATCTGGCTCTGTTAGTGGATATTATCCTAAGCTACCATTTATTTGAGTGCTCATATGTGTATCTACATGTTAAATCATCTAAAAAGCAATTGTATATTAGTTCTTTTTAAAAAGTAAAACATGTAGAATGCGTATAGAAAATTTGGACTTTAGATTTTCTTGGTTTGGCAAATTTTATGTAACAACCCATAGTTCTTTTTTGAAAAATTGGAAAATTGGCAGCATGGGGTCATCATTTTTGTAGAGCAGCAGTCAGTTGGAAATGACTAACAGCTGCCGCCTTAGATTGGCTGCTTTTCAGTATGCCTCATTCATCACTACTCTCTCTTACACTCCCCTCAGCCTACCTAAGTTATTTAAATATAAGAACCCTACATTAGATAAAGCTGCCAGGTGAAGTAGGTATTACCGAAAGGTCCAGCAGCATTTAAGATACACCTGTTCAGCATCTACTGCAAAGGGAGGGAAATGTATTAGATATCAAGTATGTGCCAAGCGATCCCAGCTATCAAATAGCCCACAGTTAGATAGTCAAGAAAACAAACAACCCAAAATACAATAAGGTGCACACTAAGACCCAGGTAAGAAACAAGTTCTTGTTTGCAATGAATATTCCTCTAGGTAGGCACTGGCAGAGTAATTTTAGCAGCAGATACTAACTCAGGCATGGGAATCTGCATTCTGGACACAGCTCCAAAAACTAGATGAGATTGTTGTTGCAAGGCAGGAATGAGGATTATTACCTAAATTTTCCATACCTCAATTTTTTCATCTGTAAATGGGGATAATAATAGCCTAATAGCCTCTCATTAAGTTACTGTAAAAATTGAGGTGATGTATTAGATAGTGTTGAGCCCTTGGAGAATGTTTGCATGTATTAAATGGTTTATAGATGCTAGTTATTTTAATTATATATGGGCTCTAAATTAGGCACTGGCAGAGGTGAGGGAGTGTGAGCATAGGAGACTAACACTTGGTTACAGGGAATACATGCAGACCTCAGTGATGATATCCAGACAAAAAACATTATATAGACCTTGGAGTAATAAGGAACTCCTGGCCCAGAACTCCTATTACCTAAGAGTACCCTTTGCATTCTTGCATGGCTATATTCTTTAAAAGCACTTTTGTTTTGATGTTGCCTATCACCTGCTACAAACTTGGCTTTTAGTAAATCACTAGTAAATGGTTGTTGAGAAGAGCACATAAACAAGTGAGAAAATTTGAAACTAGATTAATATCAGAACCTTGGGAATGGCAGGGCTGAGCAGAGACAAGGGTAAAGGGGCCCCAGCTGAAGACTCAACAGTTCTATGGGCAAAGAATATGTGATACAATTCCTGAATACTCACAGCTTTGGGGCAGATGAGTCAACTGTAGATATTGTCCAGCAATTAGCAAAGTCCCCCATGTCTTTCATACTATCTGTTTCTCAGGCCACCAATCTTGCTCGTTTGCAAGTTAGGGTATATTCAAAAAGTGCCTATTTTTTAGAATATGAATAAATTTACTGTTTGGCAAGGAAGAAGCAAACCACTATAGAAACAGAACAGCAACTTCTGCCTCTTCTCTGTCTTTCTTGTCCCATTTTTGACTGGCAGAGAGGAGAGGGAGGGCCATCCTGTGGCCAAGAGAGACACAGTAAGGCCGTTTGGACAAACAAATCTTGCCTGCCTGGGAAACTGGCCCACTACTGTTGAAGGCCAATTTTTTCAAGATAAGTGCTTTTACCCAATATTGTTGCAACTCTTGTCCAGGGTACAATGCCCTATGGCATGAACTCCTCTCCCCCTTTTTTGAAGCTGCCAACTTCCCCTCTGGAATCAATAGCTTGTTTACCAGCCTTGGGATTAGGGACTTAGGAATCCCAAAACCTGGGAACATGGTCTCTGAGCACAGTCCGTTAGCTCATTTCCCTTGAAAGCCTTGAGTACATAGTAAGATTCGTTACTGAAGTGCCCAACTTACAACTCTCTCCACTCCCAAACTCCTTATGCTATAAGAGAAGAGGAAATTTGGAAAGAAATGTTTTCACCAAGAAACTTTCCAAGAAGTAAAACTTTTCTGCTTTTCATATTTTCTTCATCTTGAATAACCCCTGTCATCTTCAACTTTTTACATGGTTAGGGTCAATTTGTGTGCAAGTAAGATTGGCAGCTGCATAATTAAGGGGATTCAATGGTACTTGAAATGTTACCTAAGACTCCTTCCCTCTTAACTCAAACTGTGAGTTCTGGGATTGGTTCTCAAATTTAGCACCCATCAGAATTGTATGGAAGGCTTGTTAAAGCCCAGACTGCTGGATCCACAAAATTTCTCCCCATCTGAGTTTCCAATTCTTTATGTCTGAGATGCAACCTGGTAATTTTCATTTCAAATAATTCACCAGTTGATACTAATATCATTGATCTAGAGACCACATGTTGAACCACTGCCCTAAGGTATCAACTCAATCTAAAAATCACTAAGCACTAGAGAAAATGCACATGGCAAATGACAAAGAGTATAAAGATTTCAGATGAGCTCTTCTGGAAGCAAAGGCCTATATTATATGAAGATTATTCAGCTGGGTACTGATCAATACATGTATGTGATGAAACTACCCAAAGCTGGAGAAAGAACATCCTGAAAGGAAGAGAGGCAACTGCCATTGGTCTTCCTTCACATAGGACCAGAAATAAGGTCTATTTTTAAGATTGAAAAATGGTAATTCATGGGGTATTTGGTAATGTACATGCAAGAGGCTTGCTTCAATATTGGGGAATAAATAATGATTCTCAGGCAGAGCATAGCTCAGGCCCACCTAACAAATTTTGATGTTGTTGCTTATTTGCTCTTTCATGTCCAACTCTTTGCAACCCCATGGACTATAGCTTCCTAGGCTCCTTTATCCATGGGATTTCCTGGGCAAGAGTATTAGAGTAGGTTATCATTTCCTTCTTCAGGGGATCTTCTCGACCCAGGGATCGAACCCACATCTCCTGCATTGCAGGTGGATTCTTTACCATTGAGTCACCTGCGAAGCTCCCAAGAACCAAAAGGACCCATGTTTCCAAGTAACAACTATATCCTAGAACAAAGTTTAGAAATACTTTACAGAATACAAAAATATCTGGCATCCAGTAAGGTGAAATTCAGTGTGTGGCATCCAGTAAGAAATTACCAGAATTATAAAGAAGCCAGAAAATAAGACCTGTTATGAGAAGAAAAATCAGTGAATTGAAACTACCCAGGATTGATACATTTTTGAATTAGCAGACAGGGATATTGAGCAGTTATTTTAAGTGTGTTCCATATGGACAGAACTTTGAGACAGGGAAGATTTTTGTTTAAAAACAAAACACTCATTTGAACTGAAATTCTACAGGTAAAAAAATCTGCATGTGAGATGAAAAATAAGTTAAATGGGGTTAATGGCAGATTGGGCATTACAGAAGAAAAGATTAGTGAATATGAAGTAATAGAAACCCTCAAAAATATAGAATGAAAAGAGAATTATAAAAAATAAGCAGAGCATCAATGAGCTGTGGGACTTCAGGTGGCCTAATATGTGCATAATTGAAGTCTCCAAAAAAGAGCATGGGATATTAAAAAAATAACTGAAGAAATGAAAAAATCCAAGTTTGATGAAAATAACAAATTCACAGAGTCAAGAAACTCAACCAGTTCCAAGAACAAAGCCAAAAGTACACCAAGGGGCATCATGATCAAATGCTCAAAAGTAATGATAAAACATAATCTTAAAGCCAACTAGAAGGTTTTTAAAAAGACACATTATTCTAGACAGAAAAAATATTAGTATGGCATCAGATTTCTCATAGAAAAAAATGGAAACAAGGTAAAGGAACAAGGAAAATGTCAACTGAGAATTATATACTTGGTGAAAACGTCTTTCAAATGAAGATAAAATACTGTTTCAGACATAGAACAGCTGAGAGAATTCCATCATTAGCAGAGCCACACTAAAAATTGGAAAAGAAAGGAAAAAATGTTATGGACGGAAGGAAAATAATACCAGGTGAAACTTTGGCTCTTTGTTGTTGTTTAGTCACTAAGTTGTATCAGATTCTTTGCGACCCCATAGACTGCAGCACACCAGTCTCCTCTGTCCCTGTCTCCCAGAGTCTACTCAGGTTTGCATCCATTCAATCTGATGCCATCCAACCATCTCATCCTCTGTTGCCCTTTTCTTCTGCCTTCAAACTTTCCCAGCATCAGGTTCTTTTCCAGTGAGTCAACCTTTCAAATCAGGTGGCCAAAGTATTGGAGCTTCAGCATCAGTCCTTCCAATGAATATTGAGAGTTGATTTCCTCTAGGATGGACTGGTTTGATCTTGCAGTCCAAGGAACTCTCAAGAGTCTTCTCAAGCATGACTGTTCAAAAGCATCAATTCTTCAGCACGCACCCTGTTTTTATGGTGCAACTCTCACATCCATACATGACTACTGGAAGAACCATAGCTTTAACTAGATGAATCTTTGTCAGCAAAGTGATGCCTCTGCTTTTTAATACGCTGTCTAGGTTTGTCATAGCTTTCCTTCCAAGGAGCAAACATCTTTTAATTTCATGACTGCAGTCACCATCTTCAGTTATTTTGAAGCCCAAGAAAATAAAACCTGTAATGGCTTCTATTTTTTCCTCCTTCTGTTTGCCATGAGGTGATGGGACTGGATGCTATGATCTTAGTTTTATCTAATATTGAGTTTTAAGCCAGCTTTTTCACTCTCCTCTTTCAGTTTCATCAAGAGGCTCTTTAGTTCTTCTTTACTTTCTGCTATGAGGGTGGTATCATCTGCATATCTGAGGTTGTTGATATTTCTCATGGCAATCTTGATTCCAGCTTGATTTCTCCAGCCCAGCATTTCACATGATATATACTCTGCATAGAAGTCAAATAAGCAGGGTGACAATATACATCTTGTACTCCTTTCTCAATTTTGAACCAGTCTGTTATTCCATGTCCAGTTCTAAGTGTTGTTTCTTGACCTCCATACAGGAGGTTTCTCAGGAGACAGGTAAGATGATCTGGTATCCCATCTCTTTTTAGAATTTTCCACAGTTTGTTGTGATCCACGCAGTCAAAGGCTTTAGCATAGTCAGTGAAGCATCTACTATGTTTTTCTGGAATTCTCTTGCTTTCTCTGTGATCTAATGAATGTTAGCAATTTGATCTCTGGTTCCTCTGCCTTTTCTAAACCCAGCCTGTACATCTGGAAGTCCTTGGTTCATGTACTACTGAAGCCTAGCTTAAAAGATTTTGAGCATTACCTTCCTAGCATGTGAAATGAGCACAATTGTATGGTAGTTTGAGCATTCTTTGGCATTGCCCCTTTTTGGGATTGGAATGAAAACTGACCTTTTCCAGTCCTGTGGCCATTGCTGAGTTTTCCAGATTTTCTGGCACATCATCTCTTAGGATATGAAATAGCTCAGCTGAAATTCCATCACCTCCACTAGTTTTGTTCGTAGTAATGCTTCCTAAGATATCACATTCTGATATCTTACTCTAAGTGAGGGACCACACCATCATGGTTATCTGGGTCATTAAGACCTTTTTTGTATAGTTTTTTTGTGTGTTCCTGCTTGGCTCTACATGATGGGGAAGAGGGAAGCACTAGAAATGATAACTGAAGTATTGAGTTGGCCAAAAGTTTGTTCAGGCTTTTCTGTAATATATTGGGAAAAATTCAAACAAACTTTTTGGCCATCCCAATATATAGTAGGTTTCCATTATTATTTTAAGATTTTAAACTTTTATCAGCTAGGTTTCTTTGTGTAACCAGGAATTATCTAGATGAGTTCTTTTTACCAATTATTATACCAACCCAGAAGAAAATAAAGGAGAGGAAGAGGCTGAGGAACACTCATACAGAACATGAAGCCAACTGGCCGTTATGTTTTTATTGAGATATAATTGATATAAAATATTTTAGATATACAACAAAATGATTCCACATCTGTGCATACTGGGATGTGATCACCACAAGTAAGTGTAGTCAACATCTGTTACTATACATATTTATAGTTTTTTTTCTTCAACTGAAAGCTTTTAGGATCTACTTGCTTAGCAATTTCCAAATATATAATACAGTATTATTAACTATAGTTACCACATTGTACCTACGTCCTCAGGACTTGTTTATCTTATAACTGGAAATTTGTACCTTTTGACCATTTTCACTTATTTTGCCCACCCACTGACTGTTGCAACCACCAGTGTTTTTTTTGTGTACATACAAGTCTGAGCTTTTGCTTTCTTTCTTTTTTTTTTTTTAAGATTCCACATATAAGTGAGATCATATTGTATTTGTATTTCTCTGACTTATTTCACCTAGCATAATGCCTTCAGGGTCTATCCATGTTGTCACAAATAGCAAGATTCCATTCCTTTTTTATGGCTAAAAAGAATTCCTAGGTATGTGAAGAGGGTGTGTAATCACATCTTTATACATTCATTGGTCAATAAATGACTTACAATGTAATTATTTTAACATATTATAAATAATACTGCAATGAATATGTAGTGGCAGATGCATTTTCAAATTAGTATTTCCATTTTCTTCAGATAAATACTCTGAAATGAGATTGCTGAATTGTATGGTACTTCTATTTTTCCTTTTTTGAAGAATCTCCATTCTTTTCTCCATAGTGGCTAAAGCAATTTACCTTACCACCAACAGTCAACAAAGTTTCTCTTTTCTCCTCATCCTAAACCAATGCTTATCTCTTGTCTTTTTGATGACAGGCATTCTGAAAAACATAAGATTATTTCATTGTGGTTTTTATTTTATTTTCCTAATGATTAGTGATATTGAGCATCTTTTCGTGTGCCTTTGGTCATACGTATGACTTCTTTGGAAAAATGTCTATTCAGGTTCTCTGCCCATTTTTTACTCAGGTTTTTTTGTGTGTGTGTGCTGTTAGCTCTATGAGTTCTTTACACATTTTGGATTTGTCTCTTATTAGATACATGGTTTGCAGATATTTTCTCACATTCAAACCATTGTCTTTCCAGTTTGTTAGTGGTTTCCTTTACTTTGCATAAGCTATATAGGTTGATATAGTCCCACTGGTTTATTTTTGTTTTACTGCCTTTTGCTTTTGGAGTCAGATCCAAAAAAATCAGTATCAAGACCTATGTCAGGGAGCTTACTGTCTCTGTTTTCTTCTGGAGTTTTATAGTTTCTGATCTTCCACTCACAACTTTAATCCATTTTGAGTTAATTTTTGTGTATAGTGTAAGATAAGGGTCTAGACACATTCTCATGCTTATAGCTGTCCAAGTCATTTTTTTTGTATGTAGCTTTCCAGTTTTCCTAGCACCACTTGTTGTAGAGACTGTTCTTCATTGTGTATTCTTGCCTCCTCTGTCACAGCTTAATTGATCATAAGCATGTAAGTTTATTTCTGGGCTCCCTGTTCTGTTCCATTGATCAGTATGTCTGTTTTTGTGCCAATACCATACTCTTTTGATTACCATAGCTTTGTAGTCTAGTCAGAAGTCAGGGATCATGATTTTTCCAGCTCTGTTCTTCTTTCTCAACATTGTTTTTATTTGGAGTCTTTTGTATTTCCATACAAAGTTTAAAGCTATTTTTTTCTAATTCTGTGAGAAGTGCCATTGGTATTTTGATACGGGTTGCACTGAATCTGTAGATTGTGTTGGGTAGCATGGTCATCTTAGTATTAATTTTTCCAATCAAAGAACACAGAATGTTTTTCTATCTGTTTTTGCCATATTCAGTTTCTTTCATCTTACAGTTTTCCAAGTACAGGTTATTTATCTCCTTTGGTAGACTTATTCCTAAGGTGTATGTGTGTATGAATATATATATTGACTTGATGGTAATTGGGGTTGTTTTCCTTAATTTCTCAGTCTCATGTTTCACTGCTAGAGAATAGAAATAACATATTTCACTGTTAGAGAATAGAAATGAAGCAGATTTCTGTATATTCAATTTGTATCCTGCAACCATAACAAATTCATTGGTGAGTTCTAGTCTCCTGTAACATCTTTAGGATTTTCAGTGTATAGTATTTCATCTGCAAACAGTGACAGTTTTATTTCTTCCCTTAAAATTTGAATTCCTTTTTATTTATTTTTCTACTCTGATTGCTGCAGCTAGGACTTCCAGTATTATATTGAATAAAAATGGCTAGATTGGGCATCCTTGTCTTATTCCTAATTTTAGAGGAAATGCTTTCAGCTTTTCACCATTGAGTATGATATTACCTGTGAGTTTGCTTTATGTGAGCTTCATTATGTTGAGACTGTTAGAATGTTCCCTCTGCCCATTTTTCTAGAGAATTTTTTAAAATTATAAATGGATATTGAATTTTGTCAAGAGCTTTTTCTGCATGTATTAAGATGATCATACAGTTTTCATTCTTCAATTGGTCAGTGTGGTGTGTCACATTGATTGATCTGCAAATACTGAAAAAAAAAACAAAAATCCTTGCCTCCCTGGGATAAAGCCCACTTGATCCTAATCCTTTCAATGTATTGTTAGATTTGATTTGCTACTATCTTGTTCAGGATTTTTGCCTCTATGTTTATTGGTGATATTGGCCTGTAATTTTTTGTGATATCTTTGATTTTGGTGTGAGTGTTATGCTAGGCTCACAGAATGAGATCAAAACATTACTTTCTCTGAAATTTTTTGTAATAGCTTGAGAATGATAGTTGTTAACTTCACTAAATATTTGGTGAAATTCACTTGTAAAGCTGTCTGGTCCTGGTCTTTTGTCTGCTGGGAGTTTTTAAGTTACTGGTTGAATTTTAATACTGGTAATTGGTGGTTGATTTTTTATTATTTCAGTATTTTTAAAGAAGTCATAACATTCTCTTCTGGCCTGAAGAGTTTCTTTTGAGGAAGTCTGCTAGTGGTCTTAATGGAGGTTCACTTATATAATTTCTCTTTTTCCTCTTGTTGCTTTTCCATTTTTTGTCTTTGATTTTTGACAGTTTAACTATAATGTGTCTTGGTGGGCTCTATTCAGGTTCAACCTGTTTGGGATTCTTTGGGCTTTATGAATCTGGATGTCTGTTTCTCTCCATAGGCTTGGGAAGTTTTCAGTCATTATTGCTTTAAATACACTTTCTGTCTCTTTCTCTTTTCTTTTTCTGGAACTTTTTTAATGTGGACATTATTTCTTTTGATTGCATCCTATAAATCTTGCAGGTGTCTTCATTCTTTTTTCTTCTCTTACAATATAATTTCAAATGTCCTGTGTTCTAGGTCACTAGTTCTTTTGCATGGTTAAGCCTTCTCTTGAAGCTCTCTATTGAGTTCTTCATTTAATCATTGTATTTTTCATCTCTGAGGTTGGTTTGTTTTGATAATTTCTATTCTTTGAACTTCTTGTTTTGGTAATGCACTGTGTTTTTAATTATCTTTAATTGTCTCTGTATTCCAGTACTTCATTACTTTAATTGTCTCTGTATTCCTATACGTCACTACTTTCATTATTCTGAACTTTTTGCCTGACAGTTCCATTTCTTTAGGGTCTGTTAACAGAGCTTTATTAGCTTCTTTGGTGTCATGTGGACCTGATTTTCCATGATTCTTTATTCCTTATGTTGGTGTCTGTGCATTTGAGTAAGCAGTCTCCACTTCTAGCCTTTACAGGTTCATTTTGTCAGAGATGGTTCTTCACTACAGCTCAATGTGGGTTTCTGGACATGACTGCTGGTAATGTCCTAGGGCTCACTATCAGGGTTTTGTTTTGGATGAGGCCACCACTTAGGCTCTGAGGTCAAGAGTGAGGGTTGCCACTAGCTGAGAACAGTTGGATAGGACTGCTGGCTTTGTTCCCTGCCCAAGCGAAGACTTCAGGATGGGTTCCATCATTGCCTGAGTCATAGATCTGGCTTCCTAGACTATCCTCAGCAGTAATTGGTGTATGAATTAACTTGTCTGCATTGATGGAGCATCAGAATGTGTCACAGGGCCTGCATAGCTTGTTTAGGGGACATAAATCAGGCAAGACTATGTGCTGAATCCTGAAAAATCCGAAGTATGACGATTTTCTTGTCAGCCATTCTTTGCTGATGAGAAAAGTCACAAACGTTGCTCTCTGAACAAGTACCACTATAAACAAGGCTGTTAGATGAGCTTTGCAGCTTTCTGTGTGGTCTTGTTAGGTATCCTGATTGGACAGGCTAAAGGACGCATTCAACAATGGACAATGTAAATTATCATATGTGAAATGAATCGCCAGCCCAGGTCTGACGCATGATACAGGGTGCTCAGAGCTGGTGAACCGGGATGACCCAGAGGGATGGAATTGGGAGGGAGGTGGGAGAAGGTTCTGGAAGGGGAACATATGTATACTCATGGCAGATTCATATCAATGTATGGCAAAAAAGAACAGTGGACAGGGCTATGAATCATTTAACTCCCTGGGCACAATGGGAGAACCAGCTCCAAAGCTGGTAAGGTTCTTCGTGGTCTTGACTCAGGCTGATCCATGCCCCAAGCTCCCTGGCCAAATAGGGTCACTCTCTTGTCTTTGAAGCCTATCAGTTCTGCCTGCTGTATTCTCTGCTCAAACACTGCTGAGCTACATAGCTTCTAGGTGTTCTTGGCAGTCTTTCTGGTCAGACAGTGTCAGGAGTGGGCTAGGCTATGACTCAGTTCCCCTGCCTGGGTGGGAACAGACCATGTTCAAGGGCCAGCAAGTCTTTGTTTGAGGACCCAAATCTGACAGACTTGCACCTCATCCAGTACCCTGGTCAGGCTGCACCACTGACTTACTTCTGGAGAAGAGCAAAGCCCCTGCTTGGGACTCCTAAGAAGGATGCTTCAGGTAGGAGCTGAGTCTGCCAGAGTCCGGTTGCTTGTTGTTGCAAGCTCCTTCCCTTTCTCCATCATAAACAGATTCCCAGTGGTCAAGCCCTACAGATTCTCCTGCAGTTTCCATGAGGTGAGACCAGATTGGAGGCTCCCTGAAAGCAACCCATAACACTGGGGAAACTGCATAACCATCTTGGGCTTTCTTTACCCCCTGCTGGAACTGTAGGCTCAGGGGAGATTCCCTCTGTGTGGATACCTCTATGCCAGCCCGGGGGGTTGGGTGATACAGTCAGCATCAGCCACTCCTCTTACCCTTCTAATGTAATCTTGTTAGTCTCTGTGTTTCAGGCGGTTGTCAGCCTCACCCCTATGTTCTGGGATTCTCTCAGTGGTATTTTGTCTGTGAAGAGTTGTTAGTTATTGCTCTTGGTTGAGGGAGGAGCAAAGTCAGGAATGTTTTATGTCACCATCTTGGTAGAACTACTAGTGTAGAACTACTGGTCTTTTTAAACAGTGATGATGTGTATAATTTAGAAAAAGTAAAGTTACAGATTCACTGATAAGTCACCCACTAAGTCTCCTGGTAAGTAGCAGACTGACCTGACTTCTGAAACCAGCACAAAATTGACATTTCAACATTCTGTAATGTTTTTCATTATAGAAAGATGGAAAATAGAGCAAATATGAAGAAATAGCCCAGAGTAGCACCACTCAAAGATAACAGTTAAATATTTTTGTATAATCTGAGTTTTTCTAGGCATTTTTTCAACAACTGAGTTCCTATCTGGCAAGTACATTTGTGTCCTATATTCACATCTAAAAATGTCGAAACTGTGTAAGAAGATCATTTGTTGGGGAAAAAAAGCCAACCACATACTCATAGTAAAGCAATTTAGCATACATATTCTATTGAAAAGGAAGTCAGTGCCATCATTTTCATGCAAAAAAAGCAGAAAGATGAATAATTCTTTTGACAGGCAGCAGTACATACTATATATATTAAGAAAGAGCACAGGAGCCATAATCAGTGTGTCCAGGTTCAAATCTCAGCGCTCTGCTTTTGGGCTATAGATTGGACCCTGTCAGAATCACCTTGAGCCTCAGTTTCTGTCAAATAAAAATAGTATAGTGCCTACCTGCTGCTCTTACTATGAGGAGTACCTGTAACACAGTGAGGAGTACAGTGCCCGGCAGGAAGTGAACATTCAATAAACATTAAAATTATAAAAGCCATCTAGTGGGTAACATTTATAGTACAAAAATATATACTATCAGGCAAGATGAAGAAAGGGCTATAACCAAAACAAATACTAAAGGTCCTCAGTGTGAGAGAAAGGACAGCAGGGAGAAGCTCCTCTCTGGAGAGATTTAGCAGACCTTTGTTAAATAAATGAATTTATTTGTTCATTATAAATGAGTTACAGCAAAGTTGAAGAGCTATGGAAGTGATTTTGGTGGCATCAGACTTGGGGATGAAGAAAAGATTGATGGGAAGGGTAAAAGCTACTTAGGGTGACTCAGCTGGTGGAAACTATCAAAATTCGATGCAGCAGTGAACTCGGAGAATGGGTCTTGCCTGGCGGGATACCTCCTGAAATACGTGAATTAATTAGGTTCTGAAAAACAGTGCCTTGGGTCCCTGTCAGAGAATGTGAGGCAGGAAGCTTTGGAGAGAGGAGCTTGTGAACAAAGTGCTCAGAGATAATAGAGACCTCTAATAATTGATAGAATCCTTCAGGGTATTCCTTTTTAAGTGGAGAAATTATAATTTATTTAGAGGTAGGGGTGGAGGGGGAGACTGGAAGACTAGCTCTTCCCTGGAGAATATAATATCCTAGGGGAAAAAAAAAAGATTAGTCCAGGACATGTGTCACTTGATCAAACACAGTAAGAAATAAAACAACAAACACTGGACCAAATGATCTTGCTTTTCTTAGTTCTTCTCTTAAGGCTATACATAAACCGGGGTATGTGTAAGGGGGAGGGTGGAAATAGTCAAGGAGAAGGCACAAGATACTGAAAAGAACTGTGGCTGAAAAGCTTAGGTATCCAATTTTAGTTCTGCTAATTAGGTGACAAGTCACACTTTGCTACTGCCTTGGTTTTCTGATCTGTAATTTGGGGGTGTAACAGCAATCCCACCTTGAAAACTATCAGGAAAGACGTAACGGGATAATGATCTATCAGTCAAGTTTAGTCAGGAGACAGAGGCCACACCAGATTTGGGGAGGGTTTTAGTAGAGAGAAGAAATAAGTAGGTACAATTATTAAATGAATGACTAAAAAGGCCAAATAACAGTTTAAAATATGGCAGCGGAGGAAATTACTAGAAGCAGCTATACACCTAAGGGTAGACGGTAAAGAAGAGAGGGTGGAATTACTAGAAATTAGAGTACTCTTGCCTGGAAAACCCCATGGACAGAGGAGCCTGGTGGGCTGCAGTCCATGGGGTCGCTAAGGGTCGGGCACGACTGAGCGACTTCACTTTCACTTTTCACTTTCCTGCACTGGAGAAGGAAATGGCAACCCACTCCAGTGTTCTTGCCTGGAGAATCCCAGGGACGGGCGCGCCTGGTGGGCTGCCGTCTGTGGGGTCGCACAGAGTCGGACACGACTGAAGCGACTTAGCAGCAGCAGCAGCAGCAGCAGCAGAGGTTTAAAGAAGAGGACCACAGAGCTGACACTCAGATCTTGGAAAATAGGGTTCTGAAGGGCTGGTGTTGGTGCTCTGAGTTTAGAGATGGGGCTTTGTGCAGCCGGGCTCTGCCCTCTGAGGACTGTACACTTGTCAGAAGATCCTGGTGTCTGGAGGTGAGGGGGCACAAGAAAGCAACTTCAGCAAATGCTAGAAGAACTGCATTGGATCTACTTCCTGCTACCAGAAGACACTGCCAGTGCTGGAATTAAGAAGGGAGGCTGAGGTGATGCTGACAGAATAGAAAGGAGGCCACAAGAAGAAAGTCTTCTCCCCTTTTTCTTCTTGCAGGCAAATCTCCCTCTAATGCACCTCTTTCCCTTCCCAACTGATGTGCTCTCCTAGCCCAAGCATAAAAAAGTAGCATATATAAGGGAGGGTTTTCAGTTGGGAAACAATAACTTCATATCTGGTACAATGCCCACAAAGGGTTATGAGAACCTGCCTGTCTTACAGGTGTTTTGAATAGGATGTCTCCATTGTGTTAGAAAAGGAGGTTGCTTTAAAGAACTGAGCAAACCAAACAGGTCCTCACTCACCCTAGAGCTTTCAGGCATGATCTGTAACTCAGAGGATGTGATCCAGTGCAATGAAGGTAGAAAGGGTTAACTCTGAGGACTGATGTGTGGCCTAAATAAGTTTGCACTGGTCTCGGAGTCAAGAGGTCTAGTCCCAATACACCAGCATAACTCTGTCCTCACTTTGCATCCTGGATACCAAGATATGATTCTACATAAACCTGGCTCTTTAGAGGGGCTAGAATATTTTGTCATCTTCTTAGCTCACCCATTTTCTAGCTCCTTCAGATACATGTATCTTAAGTGAGGTTGGGTCCTAAAGTCAGCAAATAAGGGGGAGGTCAGCTGTTGTCTAAATTGCTTAGAAATATGCTATTTTGAGACCCACATTGAACTATCCATCTGCACAAATAATCCTCCAGACTTAGAACAACGCATTCAGTGGGTGAGTACCTAAGGAAACCATTAGCTTGCTGAAAGGCCACATTGTATAAATGTGTATCACTAAATGCTAGGCTCACATTCAACCAGCACATGGAAACTAAAATCTGTATATTTACTTCTTAGAACTTATTCTCATAAAAGTTCTGTAATCACTAAGGAGAATGGTAGGAGATGTTTTAACAGTGTCATTTACTCACTATATCCTTTTTGTTTCCTTGTTTTGCTAAAATACTATACCTACCAGGATGACTAAAATGAAAAAGAAACTCTCAAGTTTTGTTGAAGATAAAGAACAACCAGAGCTCTCCTACATGGTTAGAATATAAATTGAATAATCCCTTTTGGAAAATGGGAACATATACCAAACCTTATAATCTAGTGATTCCACACCTATGTACCTGCCTGCTACCATCCATACTGTGTGGTTTTATACAGTGCTTAATATTATATATGTTGTTAGGGTAGTCCCAACTCTTAGGGTTAGAAGTGAGACAAGAGCAAAAAGGAGACTTCTACAGTGCTAGTAATGTTCTGCTTTTTAAAAAACTTACAATATATTTGACATCTAATGTTGCATAAATTTAATGTATATGATGTTAATTTGTTACATTTACATATTATAATTGCCATTGTTGTGGTAATTAGTACCACTATCACACTACCTAATTATTCTGTTTTCTAGTGTTAGAATTAAGTTCTAATCTTTTAGGAAGCTTGTTGATTATATCATTGTCTATATCTTCTATGCATTAGAGTTCTAGGACTTATTTATTACTTATAAGTTTGTACCTTTAAACTTCTGTCCTATGTCCCCATTCCCATCACCTAGTAACCACCATTTTACTCTGTTTTTACTATTTTGGCTTTTTTAGATTCCACATTAAGTGATATTGTATTTAGTATTGATATAATGTGATCAAGGCCCATCCATGTGTCTCAAATGACAAGATGTCCTCCTTTTTATGGCCAAGTGATATTCCATTACATATATATACCACTTTTTTATCCATTCATCTGTTGATGGACACTTAAGTTGCTTCTGCATCTTGGCTATTGTAAATAATGCTGCGATAAACGTGGAAATACATATCTCTTTGAAATCCTTGTGGAATTTGTGAAATCTTTTTTAAATTTAGAATCACCAGCAATTTTCTTTCTTATTGAAGTATAGTTGATTTATAATACTGTGTCAGTTACAGGTTTTTTTCAGATTATATACCATTACAGGTATTACAAGATACTGAATATATTTCCCTGTGCTATAAAATAAATCCTTGTTGCTTGTCTATTTTATATATAGTAATTTGAAACTTTTAATCCCAGACTCTTAATTTGACCCTTCTTCACTCTCCCCTTTGATAACCATAACTTTGTTTCCCCTGAGAGTCTGTTTCTGTTTTTTATATAGACTTATTTGCATTATTTTTAGATTCCACATATAAGTGATATCACATAGTATTTGTCTTTTTCATCTAATATACTTCACTAAGTATAATATTCTCTAGATCCACCCACATTACTGGAAATGGAAATAATACGCTCCTTTTTATGACTAAATAATATTCAGTTGTTTACCACAATTTCTTCATCCATTTATCCATTGATGTACATCAGGTTGTTTCCTTGTCTTTGCTATTTTAAATAGTGCCACTATGAATATTAAGATGCATGTGTCTTTTTGAATAGAGTTTTCATCTTTTCCATATATATGCCCAGGAGTGGGACTGCTGGATCATATGGTAACTCTGCTTTTAGTTTTTCAAGGAACCTCCATACTTTTGTCCCTAGTGTCTACATAAATGTACCTTTCCAACAACAGTGAACAGGGTTCCCTTTTCTTCACAACTTCTCCATTTATTGGTAGACTTTTGATGATAGCAAATTCTGGCCAGTGTGAGGTGACACCTCATTGTGGTTTTGACTTGCATTTCTTTAAAATCAGCGATATTGAGCATCTTTTCATGTACCTTTAGCCATCTGTATGTCTTTGGAAAAATGTCTGTTGAGGTCTTTTTCCATTTTTTTATTAGGATTATTGATTTTCTTGGACACTGAGTTATGTGAGTTCTTCCTATATTTTGTATATTAAATCCTTGTCAGTTGCATCAGTTGCAAAGATTTTCTTCCATTAGGTAGGTTGTTTTTTGTTTTGTTGATGGCTTGCTTTCCTGTGAAAAAGCTTTTAGTTTGATTAGATCCCATTTGTTTATTTTTGCTTTTATTCTTTAACTTGGATTTATCTAAGAAAATGCTGCTATGATTTTTGTTCAAGAATGTCTTGCTTATATTCTCTTCTAGGAGTTTTATGGTGTCATGTCTTACATTTATGTCTTTAAACCATTTTAGTTTATCTTTAAACCATTTATTTAATGTGAGGGAGTTTTATAATCTCATTGATTTAAATGTAGCACCATTTGCAACACCACTTGTTGAAGTGACTGTTTTTTCTCCATTTTATATTCTTGCATGCATTGTTGTAAATTAAATGACCATAAGTGTCTGGATTTATTTTTCTATCCTTTTGCATTGATCTGTATGTCTCTTTTTGTGCCAATGCCTTGCTGTTTTGATTACTATAGCTTTGTAGTATAGTCTGAATTCTGAAAGGTCATGTTTCCACTTTTGTTCTTTTTCCTCAGGATTACTTTGGCAGTTCTGGGATTTTTATGGTTCCATGTAAATTTTAAGATTATTTTTTCTAGTTCTGTAAAAAACAAAAAAAAAAAGGTCAAGGATATTTTCATAGGAATTGCATTAAATCTGTAGAATGCTTTGATTAGTATGGCCATTTTAACAAAATTCTTCCAGTCCAAGAGTGTGGGCCATCTTTCCCTTCTTTGAATCATCTTAATTTTCATTATCAATGTTTTATAGTTTTCGATATATAGATCTTTAATCTCCTTGGTTTTTATTCCTGGGTATTTTATTTTTTGGTATAATTTTAAACTGGGTAGTTTTTGTACTTTCTGTTTCTGATATTTCATTATTAATGTAAAGAAATGTAACAGATTTCTGTATATTAATGTTATATGTTACAATCTGAAGAAGGCAATGGCACCCCACTCCAGTCCTCTTGCCTGGAAAATCCCATGGATGGAGGAGCCTGGTGGGCTGCAGTCCATGGGGTCGTGAAGAGTCAGACACAACTGAGCAACTTCACTGTTACTTTTCTCTTTCATGCATTGGAGAAGGAAATGGCAACCCACTCCAGCATTCTTGCCTGAAGAATCCCAGGGACAGAGGAGCCTGGTGGGCTGCCGTCTGTGGGGTCGCACAGGGTCAGACACAAGTGAAGCATCTTAGCAGCAGCAGCAGCAGCAGTGTGTTACAGCCATGCTGAATTCATTCATTAGAGTGAACAGATTTGGTGTGGAGACTTTTGGGTTCTCTATATAAAGTACCGTACCATCTTCAAATAGTGACATGTTTAAATCTTCCCTCCCAGCTTGGACATTTAAAATTTTTTCTTATCTGATTGCTCTGGCTAGGACTTTCAATACTATATTAAATAGACATGGTGAGAGTGAGCCTCCTTGGATGGTTGTTGAATTTAAGGTTTTCAGATTTTTGCTGTTGAGTATTATGTTGGCTGTGGGTTTATTATAAATGGTTTTTATTATGTTGAGATACGCTTTCTGTAGACCCACTTTGGTGAGAGTTTTTATCATGAGTGAATGTTGAAGTTTGCCCAGCACTTTTTATGTGTCTATTGAGATGCTCATGTGGCTTTTGTCTTTCCTTTTGTTAATATGGTGTATCACATTGAGTATGTTGAACCATCCTTGGGACCTTGGAGTGAATTTGATTTGATCCTGAGGTATGATTCTTTTTATGCATTGTTAGCTCAGTTTGCTAATATTTTATTTAATATTTTTGCCTCTATACTCATCAGAGATATTAACCTGCAATTTTGTTGTTTGGTAGTGACTTTGTTTGGTTTAGTTATCAGGGTGATGAATGCTTCATAGAATGACTTTGGGAGTGTCTCCTGCACTTCAGTGGTATAAATTCTTCCTGTATGTTTGTTAAAATTCCCCAGTGAAGCCATTGGTTCTGGACTGTTTTTTTCATGGAGGTTTATTATTATGAGTTCTATTTCACTTCTAGTGATTATTGTGTTCAAATAATCTATTTCTTCTTGACTCAGTCTTGGCAGGCTGTATGTTTCTGTAAACTTGTCCATTTCTTCTGAAGTAAGTCTCTTGTAGGCAACATATACCAGATTCTTGCATTTCTATCCAGTCTGCCAATCTGCATCTTTTGATCAGAGCATTTAGTTCATTGACATTTAAAGTAATTATTGATAAGTATGTATTGCCATTTTAAACTTTGTTTTCCAGTTGTTTTTTTCAGTTCTTTTTTATTTTTGGTTTTCCTTTTTTGGTTTGATGACTTTCTTTTGTTTAATGCTTGAGTTTCTTTCTTTTTGGTTTTTGTGAATCTGTTGTTGCTTTTTGATTTATGGTTGCCATGGAAATCAAGTATGTTGACCCGTGACTACATCTGCTTCAAAGTGAGTCATTCAAATTCAAACACATTCTAGATCTACATTTTTATACTCTCTTCTCTCACATTTTGTGAATTTTGATGTTCTATTTTACATCTTCTTGCTTATCCTTTTACTGTTTATTTTAGTTATAATAACTTTTATAATTTTTTGGTTGCTTTTAATCTATGTCCTGCTTATTTAAGTGATCTTCAATCCATTTATATAGTTGCTTTTCCTATTGTGATTTTTTCTTTTCTATGATCTTGCTGCTTTTCTATTTAGAGACCCTTCAATATTTCTTTTAGGATAGGTTTAGAATTGCTAAATTCTTTTAGTTAACTTGTCTGAAAAATTATTTATTGCCCATTCTATTCTAAATGATGATCTTACTGGGTAGAGTATCAAGTTGTAGATTTTTCCCTTTCAGTACTTTGAGTATATTATGCCACTTCCTTCTGACCTACAAGGTTTCTGTAGAGATAGCAACTGATAGCTTGATGGGGGTTCCCTTGTAACCGACTCTTTTTCTCTTGTTGCCTTTAGAATCTACTCTAACTTTTGCCATCTTAATTATGATATGTCTTGGTGTGTGTCTGTTTGGATTCATCTTGTTTGGGACTCTCTGTGCTTCTTGTAACTGGATATCTGTTTCTTTCTTAAGGCTTGAGAACTTTTTAGCCATAATTTCTTCAGGTACATTTTCAATCTTCTTCAGTCTCTTCTCCTGAAACTTCTATTATGCATAGGTTTTATATTGTCTCATAGATCTCTTGTTTTCTTTTTTCTATTTGTCTTTCTGTCAGCTGTTCTAATTGGATTATTCTCAATTCTGTGTCATTTAGTCTGCTATTCATTGGTTTTATCATGGCAATTGAGTTATCTCTTTCAGCTGATTCTCCTTTTCTAGTTCCTTGTTACAATGATCTGCATTTTTATCAGTAACCTTTCTTAATTCCTTTAGCATTTTTATTATCTCCTTTTTGAATTTAGGGTCTAGTAGAGTGGGGAGGTGTGTTTCATCTTTCAGGAGTTTTCCTTGTTGTTTTAATTGGAAATAGTCCCTCTGGTTTTTCATTTAAATTAACTTTCTCTGTCTCTATGAATTTAGGAGAAAGTTATCTACTGTGGTCTTAAAGAGGAGTTTTTATGTGGCAGTGTCCCTGTGTAAACTGTGTATGTCCATTATTTTTGGTGCAAGATCTAATTTCAATACAGATGCCAGCCATGTCTTTCCTAGAGTGTGCTGGCCATTGTCCCCTTGATAGGTGGTGTGATTGGTGTGGTAGTATCTAGAGCCTGTGTAGGATTTGAGGTGGGGCTTCTTTGCTCTGTTGCTGTCACCAATCTGTTGGGAGTAGGGTTTATTCTCTAATTGTTGGAGTAGAAGCACTGAGGCTCCAGGTTCAGTCAGGCTCTATTGTTTTTGAGTGTGTACCCTACCTAAAAAGGAGGTGAGTCCTGAAGCAGGTGAGGCCTGTTCAGTCACAAAGGACCTATACACTGCCCATATTGGTGTCCACAGTTCCACTCAGAAGCAGGCCATGATTGCCTGTCTTTCTCTGTTGTATTTGTCTTAGATCTAGTGCAAGACTATGGTATGAGATAGGCTGTGGTTGAGAGTTGGAGCACTGTGGCTGCCGGAATGGTTGGGGTGGTGGTGCTGCCTGAGATACGGGCTGCCTCTATGGCTGACTTCTAGAATCTCTCTGCCCCAGAGTTAGTGCTAAGCTGTGGCGTGGAGAGGGCAGAGTTGGGCCTTCTCATGGGAAACAGCCCACTGTGTATTCCTGTTTGGGGCTCGTCTACCAAGATTCAGGGCTCAGTTGCTGCATGCTCTTATGGAGCTGCCCACTGTGTGTGCCATCAGTGTCCACTGCGCCCTCACCACTGCCCAAAGTCTGTGCTGACAGTGGGCTCTGCAGCTCCACTTAGATCACGCCCCAGTGCACAGCTGGGCTAAACCTTTGCCCAGATCTGTGTTAGTCTGTAGTGTGTAGTGAGCAGGGTTGGGGTGTTTACCCCTTTAGATTGGGAAGTGCAGTGAGACTGCAGTTGCCAGTGAAAAGCTGTTCTCTGCCTTGACTGTTAGCAAGCCAGCAAGTGTGCACTACCCACAAGCTGAGTTTTGGTGTCTCCAGTCCTTCTGTCTCAGCAGATTTTACAGCAGAGATGGTGTCTCACCTCTGGGCAGGACACCAGGACCAGGATGCCCAGATTACTGCTCAGCCTGCTCATTCAAGGCAAGGATCCACCCATGTGGGTCTTTTTCTTACAGATCCCCTCAAAGGCTACAGCTGCCAAACTGATACCATTTTTTCCTGTTCTACCCAGTATATGGAGATCATTCTTGTAGCTTAGGTTTTATGGGAATTCTTTTGCTACTATGCAGGTAGTGCCCTGTGAGAATTATTCCACATGTCGATGTGCATGTGTTGGTGGGAGGAGGTGAGTTCCACATTCTCCTCCTCTGCCACCGTGATTTGTTGTTTTTCCATCACTAAGTCATGTCCAACTTTTTGCAACCCAGTGGACTGCAGCATGCAAGGCTTCCCTGTCCTTCACCATCTCCTGGAGTTTGCTCAAACTCATGTCCATGGAGTCCATGATGCCATTCAACCATCTCATCCTCTGTCATCCCCTTCTCCTCCTGCCTTCATTCTTTCCCAGCATCAGAGTCTTTTTCAATGAGTCAGCTCTTCACAGAAGGTGGCCAAAGTATTGGAGCTTCAGCATCAGTCCTTCCAGTGAATATTCAGAGTTGATTTCCTTTAGGATTGACTGGTTTGATATCCCCCTCTTTATGTTTCCATAGTAAATCTATTTTAAATTTCTTCAGGAATCTCCATATTGTTTTCTTTCATAGTTGAACAAATGTGCATTCTCACCAACAGTGTGCAATGGTTCCCTGTCCTCCATATCATCACTAGCACTTATTTCTTCTATTATTGTTGATAGCAATAAAATGAGTGTGAGGTGATAACTGGTTGCAGTTTTAATTTTTATTTCCCTGATGAGTGATATTGAACATTTTTCATGTACCCTTTAGCCATTCGGGTGTATTCTTTGGAAAGCTATCTATTTAGTTCTTCACATTATTAAAAATCACTAAATTATTTTGGCTGTGCTGGCTCTGCCTTCCTGCGTGTGGGCTTTCTCTAGTTGCAGTGAGTGGAGGCTATTCTCTAGTTGTGATCACAGGCTTCTTGGCTTCTCCTGTTGTGGAGCACAGGCTCTAGGGTGTGTGGGCTTCAGTAGAAGCAGCACATGGGTTCAGTAGTTGTGGCTCTCAGGTTGTAGATCACAGGCTCAATAGTTGTGGTACACAGACTTAGTTGGTCCACGGCATATGAGATCTTCCTGGATGAGGGATCAAACTGGTGTCCCCTGCATTTCAGGACAGATTCTTAATGACTGGACCACCAAGGAAGCCCTCGTTCTTCACATTTCTAATTGGATTTTACTTTGTTACTGAGTTTTATGAGCTCTTTATATAGTTTTGATATTAATTTGTCTAATATATAGTTTGCAAACTTTTTCTCCCCATTCTCTTGATTGCCTTTTCATTTTGTTAATTGTTTCTTTTGCTGTGCAGATGCTTTTAAGTTTGATGTGGTCCATTTTGTTGATTTTTGCATTTTGTCATTTGTGTTTTTTGGTGTTATATCAAAAAAAAAAAATCATTGTTAAGACCGGTGTTGAGGAAATTGTTTCTACATTTTTTTCTAGGAGTTTTATAGTATCAGGTCAAATGTTTGATCCATTTCAAGTTAATTTTTGTGAGTGGTATTAAGAGATGGGTCCACTTTCATTGTTCTTCATATTTTTCTCCAGTTTTCCCAGCACCATTTATTAAAGAGATATCCTTTCCCCATTGGGTTTCTTGCTTCCTTTGTCAGGTTAAATTGACCGTGTATCCAGGGATTTAATTCTGGGATCTCTGTTCTGTTCCATTGGTCTCTGTCTATTTTGGTGTCAATACCATAATGTTTTTATGATGATAGCTTTGTAGTAATTTGAAATTAGGAAGTATGATACCTCTACTTTTGTTCTTTATCTTCAGTATTGCTTTGGCTATTTAAAGTCTTCAGTGGTTTCATACAAATTTTAGGATTTCTTTTTCTATTTCTGTGAAGAATGCCATTGGTATTTTGATGGGCTTTGCTTTAAATCTATAAATGGCTTTAAGAAGTATGGACACTTTAAGCATTATTCTTCCAATCCACGAGCAAAGGATTTCTTTGTGTCCTTGATTTCTTTCAGGGCAAAGTCTTGAAATTTTATTATATAGATCTTTCACTTCCTTAGTTAAATTTCTTAAGTATTGATTTGGTGCCAATGTGAATGAAATCATTTATTTTTCAAACATTTCATGATTACTGTATAGAAAAGCAATTGATTTCTGTATGGTGATTTTGTGTCCTGCAACTTTAATAAAATTTTTGGTTAGTTCCAACAGTTTTTTCATTGAGTCATTGGGATTTTTTTTTAATGTATAAAATTGGTAGCATATGCAAATAGCAACAATTCTACTTATTCCTTTCCAGTTTGTGTGTCATTTTTCTTACTGATTGCTCTAGTTAGGACTCCCAATGCTGTATGGAATAAAAGTGGTGAAAGTAAGCTTTCTTCTGTCCCTGATCTTAAGAGGGAAACCTTTCAACCTTACACCATTGAGTATGATTTAGCTATGGGCTTGTTGAATATCATCTTTATTAAGTTGAAGTGTATCCCTTCTTTTAAGCATTTTTATCTTAGAAGGCTGTTGTATTCTGTAAAATGCCTTTTCTGTGCATACTGAGTATACTGAGATGATCCTGATATTTATCTTTCATTAATTAATGTGATGTATTATATTCATTGATTTGTGTATGGCAAATCATCTTGTATCCCAGGGATAAATCCTATTTGGTCATTGTATATAAACCTTTTTAATGTGTTCTTGAATTCAGTTTGCTAATAGTTTGTTGAGAATTTTGCATTTATATATATCAAGAATATTTTCTTGTGCTGTCTTTATCTGGCTTTCATATCAGGGTAATGCTGGCCTTGTACAATAAATTTGGGAGTGTTCCCTCTTTCTCACTTTTTTGGAAGTTTGAGAGAATGGACCTTAATTCCTTTTTATATGTTTGGTAGAATTCATTGGTGAAACCATCAGGTCCTAGGGTTTCCCCGTTGTGAGGTTTTAAAATTCAGTCTCTTTACTTGCTTTGTCTAGATGTTCTATTTCTTCCTGATTCAGTCTTGATAGGTTGTGTGTTTCTAGAAATTTATTCATTTCTTCTAGTTTAATATGTCAGCACATAATTATTCATAATGATTTTTTATTACCCTATTTATTTATAGTATCAGTTGTAATGTCTCTTTTTATTGCTAATTTTGAGGGGTTTTTTTTTTCGTAGTCTAGTTTAGAAGCATGTCTATTTTGCTTATCTTTTGGAAGAATTGGCTCTTAATTTTGCTTATATTTTCTATTGATACTTTGGTCTCTGATTTATTTCTGTTCTGATCCTTATTTTCTTCCTTCTGCTAACTTTAGGCTAATTTGTTCTGCTTTTTTATTCCCTTGTGTAAATTTTGGTTATTAAAATCTTCATAATTTTAATATATGCATTTTTCCACTCTAAATTCTTTTCAGAACCACTTTTGCTACATCCTGTGAGTTTTGATATGTTGTTCTTACTTCCTCATTTGTTTTGAGATAATTTTTTCCTTTGGTTTCTTCTTGACCCATTGGTTGTTCAGAAATGTTTTGTCTAGTTCACATATGTATATTTTTCACCCTTTCCATGTTCTACTTTTATACTGTCATGATCAGAAAAAATAGTTGCTTTGATTTAGACCTTCTTAAATTTGGTAAAATTTGTTTTGTGTCCTATTATATGATCTATTCTGGAGATTGTTTTATGTGCATTTGTGAAGAATGTGTATTCTGCTGCAGTTGGATGGAATGTTCTATAAATGTCTGTTAGGTCCTTTTGTTCTAAAGTGTGGTTCAATTCAAACATTTCCTTATTTTCTGTCTGGATGACATATCCATTGTTAACAGTGGGATACTGAAATCCCCTTAATTATATTGTTGTCTCTTAATCCATTAAGATCTGTATTTGCTGAATGTATTTTTAAATTAAAGTTTTTTTTGAAGTATAGTTGATTTACAATGTGTTAGTTTCAGTTACATGGGAAAGTGATTCAGATAAATATAGGTATATATGTATACACACATATACATATTTACATATGGTCTGCTGTGCTTTGTCACTCAGTCATGTGCGACTTTTTGCTACCTCATTGTCTGTAGCCTGCCAGGCTCCTTGATCCATGGAATTCTCCAGGCAAGAATACTGGAGTGGGTTGCCATTCCCTTCCCCAGAGGATCTTTCTGATCCAAGGATCAAACCTGAGACTTTCACATCTCCTGCATTTGCAGGCTAGTTCTTTACGACTAGTGCCACTTGGAAAGAAAGTATATATATCTTTTTTGATGGATGATTTTCTCTGGACATGTGCACAGGAGTGGGATTGCAAGATCATATGGTAACTTTTTTAGTTTCTTAAGGAACCTCTGTACTGTTCTCCATAGTGGCTATGCCAGTTTACATTTCCAACAACACTGGAGAATTCCCTTTGCTCCACATGCTCTCCAGGGTGTGTAGAAATCTACAAATCTGTTTGTAGGTTTTTTTGATGTTGGTCATTCTAACTGGTATAAAGTGATACCTCATTGTAGTTTTGATTTGCATTTCTCTAATAATTAGTGATGATGAGCATTTTTTCATGTGCCTTTTGGCCTTCTGTATGCCATCTTTTGAGAAGTATACATTTAAATCTTCTGTCCATTTTTTGAGTGGGTTTTCTTTAATTGAGCTGTGTGAGCTGTTGATGTATTTTGGAGATTAATCCCTTGTATACTCCATAGGTTGTATTTTCATTTTATGGTTTCTGTTGTTGTAGAAAAGATTTTAAGTCTAGCTAGATCCCATTTATTTATTTTTGTTTTTATTTCCATTACTCTAGGAGACAAATCCAAAAGAAATACTGCTACAGTTTATGTCAGTGTGTCCTGCATATATTTTCCTCTAGGAGTTCTGTGTTATCTGGTTTTATATTTAGGTCTTTAATCTGTTGAGTTTATTTTTGTTCATGATGTTACAGAATGTTCTGATTTCGTTTACAAGCTGCTGTCCAGTTTCCCAGTGTTACTTACTGAAGAGACTGTCTTCTCTGTTATATAGTCTTGCCTCCTTTGTAGTAGATTATTTGGGTATAGGTGGGTAGGCTTATTACTGTGCTGTCTATTCTGTTCCATTGATGTATATTTCTGTTTCTGTGCCAGTACCAGAAGAGCTTTGATTGCTTTATCTTTATAGTATAGTACAAACTCAAAAGTGCCTGATTCCACCAAATCTGTTTTTTGTTTTGTTTCTCAAGATTGCTTTTGGGTTTGTATACAAATTTTTTAAAATTTTGTTCTAGTTCTGTGAAAAATGCCATTGGTGGTTTGATAGGGATTGCACTGAATCTGTAGATTGCATTGTGTAGTCTAGTCATTTTGACAATATTGATTCATTCATCAAATCCCAAATCATGGTATATCTTTACATTTCTTTATATAACATTTGATTTCTTACACCAGTGTCTTATAGCTTTTGGAGTACAGGTTATTGGTCTCCTTAGATAGGTTCATTCCCTAGTATTTTATTCTTTTAGATGCAGTGGTAAATGGGATTGTTTCCTTAATTTCCCTGTCTGATCTTTCATTGTTAGTGTATAGCAATGCAAGAGATTTCTGTGTATTAACTTTGTATTCTACAACTTTACCAAATTCATTGATCAGCTCTAGTAGTTTTACGGTGGCATCTTTAGGATTTTCTATGAATCGCATCATCAGCAAACACTGACAGTGTTACTTCTTTTCCAGCTTGAATTCCTTTTCTTTTTCTTTTCTGATTGCTAACTTCCAAAGCTATGTTGAATAAAAGTGGAGTGAGTGGACATCCTTGTCTTGTTCCTCATCTTAGAAAAAAAGTTTTCAGCTTTTCATTGTTGAGTATGATGATAGCTGTGGGTTTGTCATATATGGCTTTTATTATATTAAGGTATATTTTTCCCTATATGCCCACTTTTTGGAGAGTTGTTTTTCTCAATGGATGTTAAATTTTATCAAAAGCTTTTTCTCTATTGAGATGATCATATAGTTTTTATTTTTCAGTGTTTCATATTGTGCATCACACTGATTGGTGGATATTGAAAAATCTTTGTATACCTGGGATAAATCTCACTTGGTCATGGTGTATGATTCTTTTAATGTATGTTGTTGCTGTTCAGTTGCTAGGTCATGTCTGACTCTTTGCGACCCCATGGATTGCAGTATACATGGCTCCACTGTCCTCCACTATTCCCGAGTTTGCTCAAATTCATACTCTGCCTCCCCCTTCTCCTTTTGCCCTCAGTCTTTCCCAGCATCGGGATATTTTCCAGTGAGTCAGCTCTTTGCATCAGGTGGCCGAAGTATTGGAGCTGCAGCTTCATCATCAGCCCTCCTAATTAATATTCAGGGTTGATTTCCTTTAGGATTGACTGGTTTGATCTCCTTGCAGTCCAAAAGAGTCTCAAGAGTCTTCTCCAGCACCACAATTCAAAAGCATCAATTCTTAGGCACTTAGCCATCTTTATGGTCCAACTCTTTCATCCGTACATGACTACTGGAATAAACCATAGCTTTGACTGTATGGACCTTTGTCATCAAAGTAATGTGTCTTTGCTTTTTTAATACACTGTCTAGGTTTGTCATGGGTTTTGTTCCAGGAAGCAAGTGTCTTTTAATTTCATGGCTGCAGTCACTGTCTGCAATGATTTTGGAGCCCAAGAAGATAAAAACTGTCACTGCTTCTATTTTTTCTCCTTCTATTTGCCATGAAGTGATGGGATCGGATGCCATGATCTTAGTGTTATTGAGTTTTAAGCCAGCTTGTTCCCTTTCCTCTTTCACCCTCATCAAGAAGCTCTTTAGTTCATCTTCACTTTCTTCCATTAAAGTGGTATCATCTGCATATCTGAGGTTGTTGCTATTTCTCCCAGAAATCTTGATTCCAGCTTACAGTTCCTCCAGCTTGGCATTTCACATGTACCTGCATATAAGTTAAATAAGCAGCATGACAGTATATAGGTTTGTCATACTCCTTTCCCAATTTTGAGCCAGTCTGTTGTTCCATGTCCAGTTCTAACTGTTGCTTCTTGACCTGCATACAGGTTTCTCAGGAGACAAGTAAGGAGATCTGGTATTCCTATCTCTTTAAGAACTTTCCACAGTGTGCTGTGATCCACATAGTCAAAGGCTTTAGCAGAGTCAATGAAGCAGATGTTTTTCTGGAATTCCCTTACTTTCCCCACGATCCAACAAATGTTGCCAATTTGATCTCTGGTTCCTCTGCCTTTTCTAAATCCAGCTTGTACATTTGGAAATTCTCAGTTCATGTACTGCTGAAACCTAGCTTGAAGGATTTTGAGCATAACCTTGCTAACATGTGAAATGAGTATAATTGTGCAAATGTGTTTGAACGTTCTTTGGCACTGCCCTTCTTTGGGATTGGAATGAAAACTGACCTTTTCCAGTCCTGTGGCCACTGCTGAGTTTTCCAGATTTGCTGACACACTGAGTATAGCACTTTGGCAGCATCTTTTAGGATTTTAAATAACTCTGCTGGAATTCCTTCACCTCCACTAGCTTTGTTCATAATAATGCTTCCTGAGGCCCACTTGACTTCATTTACCTTGATTCATGGACCTAAGATTCCAGGTTTCTATACAATATTATTCTTTAGAGCATCAGACTTTACTTTTACCACCAGACATCCACAGCTGAGTGCCATTTCCACTTTGATGTAGCTGCTTCATTCTTCCTGGAGATATTAATGTTAGTAATTCCCTCCACTGTAGCATATTAGACACCTTCTGACAGAGAGGGGCTCATCTTCTGATGTCGTATCTTTTTTCTTTTCCATACTGTTCAGGATTCTCTTGACAAGAATACTGGAGTGATCTGCCACTTCCTCCTCCAGTGGACCATGTTTTGTTAGAACTTTTCACTATGACCTGTCCATCTTGGGTGTATCAGCATGGCGTGGCTCATAGCTTCATTGAGTTATACAGTTCCCTTTGCCATGGCAAGGCTGTGATTCATGAAGAGGCTTTTTATTGTATAGTTGGATTCACTTTGCTAGTATTTTGGTGAAGACTTTTGTGTCTATACTCATCAGTGATATTGACCTATAATTTTCCTTTCTCTGTGGTATCTTCATCTGGTTTTAGTATCAGGGTGACGCTGGCCTAATAGAATGAGTCTGGAAGTGTTCTTTCCTCTGCAAAATTTTGGAATAGTTTCAGAAGGATAGATGTTAACTTTCCTCTAAATGTTTGGTAGAGTTTGTCTGTGAAGCCATCTGGTCCTGGAATTTTGTTGGGAACTACTTTTTAATCACACATTAAGTTTCAGTACTTGTATTTCGTCTGTTCATATTTTCTATTTTTCTTGGTTCAGTCTTCAAAGACTACCTTTCTAAGTTAAAACTTATCCATTTCATCTACAGTGTTTGTTTTACTGGCCTATAGTAGCTTGTAGTAGTCTCTTATGATTCTTTGTACAAGAAGCCCCTACAAGTGAAGATTCGAGTTGCAAACTTTCAAAATTGCAAATAAGTGTCAAGAGGAGGAATCCAAAGAGGTCTTCAGCAACTCAGTGAGCCTTAGCAAGAAGCTCAAGCTAGACATGTAAGGATGACTTCATTGAATTCATGCAACACAAGATTATTAAGGAAGACCTGATGGAATTGGATGCCCATTTACATGAACTGTCCTCTTTCAACCCTTCACTTATAACCTTTGTGTGTCTTTAGGGCTGATAAGTCTCCTTAGGCAGTAGAGCTGGCCCTGTTTTTGTTTTGTTTTGTTTTTTAATCCATTCAAGCTACTGTCTGCCTTTAACCTGGTGATTTCAGTCCATTTACATTTAGTGATTATGCAAGAATTTATCATTTGCCTTCTGGTGGTTTACCATCTCCTTTTTTTCTCTCTGCATACCTTAACAAATTGGTGGTTTTCCCTGTAATTTGCTCAGTCATTTTTTTTTTTTCCAAGTTTTATGACTCTATAATAGACTTCTGCTTCTTGGTTAACTAGAAGCTAAGATCTTAGAGATGAAACAGTCCTTTTTATTCTGATAGTCCAACTTACCTTTGTTCACCTATAAAGGTTCCCCTCTTTAATCCTCCTCTTATAGTTTTGACATCACAGTTAACCTTTTTATGCCATAAATTTATTAGCAAGCTGTAACAGTTATTCTTGAGTTTTTCTCATTTAAACTTTATACTATAATTGATTAACAAACCATTCTAATGTGATTTGTTAAAAGTTTTCTTATTTTCACCTTTATCAGAGTGTTATGAACTTCCGTATGTTTTTCTATCACTGGCATGGTTTCATTTCAGCTTAAACTCGTTTAGAATTTCTTGCAAGGCAAGTCAGTTGGTGAACTCCTTCAGTCCTCATGTAGGAAAGTATTTCTCCTCATATCTAAAGGATAGGTTTGTTGTTTAATTTTGGTTGGAAGTTTTTTTCTTCAACACTTTGAATGTCATTCCTCTCTCTTCCAGCATATAGTTTATGCAGAGAAATCCACTGATAACTTATTTGGGGATTACTTTGTAGGTTATTTGAATTTCTCCCTAGTTGCTTCTTCATCATTGATCTTTTATTCAAGTATTGCTTTACAGTGTTGTTAGTTTCTGCTGTACAATGAAGTAAATCAGCTGTGTGTATACCTATATCCCCTCCCTTGGAACCTCCCTCCCACCCACTCGTCTAGATCACCACAGAGCACCAGATCAGCTTCCAGTGCTTTATAGCAGGTTTCCCGCTAGCCATTTTACACATGGTAGCGTACACGTCAGCCTTAATCTCTCAGTTCATCTTCTACCTCACTCTCCCCAACCCCATCCCCCACCTGCCACCATGTCCACATGTATGTTGATTTTTGACAGTTTTATTTGACTGGATCTTGTAGACAGTCTGTCTGCATTGGGATAATAGGTTGTTCTATTACCTTCATGGACCTGTATGTCCAATTCCTTCCCCAGGGTTGGGAAGTTCTCTGATTATTTCTTTAAATAAACTCCGTCCCCTTCTCTCTCCTTTTGGTACAGTTATCTAGTATTTGCTTTTCTGATAACTCTGTTTCTTCAGTTTTTATAAACCTTAGTTGTGTCTTTTAAATGAATCATTTCTAAACTCCTACCATTCCAGTCACTTATTTCTTCTTTCATCAGAACTGTTACTTTTGCTCACTAATGCATTCCTCATCTCATTCATTGACTTCTCCAGAATTTGGTTCTTTTTAAAATTTCAGTCTCTTTGATAAAGAACCTGTGATGATTAAATTTGTTCCTAAGTTCACTGAATTTCCTTCTGAATGTTCTTATAGCTTGTTGGATTCCTTCATAATAGCTATTTTGCATTTTTTTTATCAGTTAGATCACAATATTCCATGCCTTTGAGTTCAGTTACTGGAGAATTAACATTCTTTTTGTGATACCATATTTCCTTGATTTTTCATAGTGTTTGAGGTTATGTACCTCTGCTTTTGCTTTTGAAATAGCAGACACTTTTCTTAGTGAAAGATTCATTTTCTTTGGCTGTCTCAAGTCAACAGGCTGGCATCTAAAAACCTTTTGTGTCCCAGAAGATGACACTGTAGCTCATGTTTTTCCTTACCAGGGTTAGTTTTCAAGGCTGCATTCAGGAGCACAAAAAGAGCCAGGAACTGTGGGCTTAGTTGCCTGGGGCTTTGGGGATGCCCATGACCTGACAGTGCAATCCATGAGTGGGATACCCCCAGAGATCTGTGAGTAGACTGCTAGCTGAAACCCCAAAGCAGCAAACACATTGTGGCAGCAAACACATTGTTTTGGTGTTCTTTGGCATTCTTGTTTGCTTCCTTCCATCTCCTCTCCTTCCTCCCAGTCACAGAAATCCCCCCTCAGAAATTTAACAGCTGCTGGAGACAAATAGGTACTTCTAGCAGCCAGGGGGTCTGTCCCTCATTTGGGCTTTCCACCTCTACTGGCCAAGAGGTAGCCTCTGATGCCAACCCGAGTGTAGAGCACAGCAGTGTTATCCCGGGCAAATCAGGTGCCTCAATGGGGTCCCCTCTCTCCTCTGTCTTTAAACTCACCTCTGTCCAGCTCGAATAGTGTCCTGGCACCTCCCATCGGGTTGGCTGAACCTCTACAAATTCTCTGTCTCCCACGAGTGTCCGACACTCAGTTCTATACTCTTCAGGTTTTCCTTTCCCTGATCACAGCAAGTAGGGGTGAGGCAGGCTGACTGTCTCCCTGGGACCCACAGCCCTTCTGAAGTTCTGTTTTGAGGTGCAGAGATAAGCAGTAATCCCTGCTGTCCTGGTATAATGTGCAGAGGCACTTTAGTTCAGTTATGGATGTGACACCAAAGAGAGAGAAGAACAACCCGTGCTGCCGTGACCCTGACATTCCTCTAGAAGTTGGTGTTCTACTTCTTGATCGAGGTGCTGTTCCCACAGGTGCAATCAGTGTGTCAATCTATAAAAATGCATCAGGCTGTGCAATTTTATATATGGATATAATACTTCCAATGTTAAATACAGTTCCACTCCACTTTTGGTGAGTATACAGCCAAAATAATTGAAAGGGGGAGGACTCAGAGATATTTATATACCCAAGTTCATGGCAGCATTACTCACAATAGCCAAAAGGGGGAGGCAACTGAAGTGTCACTCAAAAGATGGATAAACATTTTGTGTGTGTGTATACACAGTGGGATATTATCAACTATAAAACAGAAGAAAATTCTAACATATGCTATAAGAAAGCTGAACCTTGACATTATGCTAAGTGAAATAAGCAAGTCTCACGAAAGGACAAATACTGTGTGATTCCATTCCTATGAGGTACTTAGAGTAGCCAAACTAAAGAAAGAATAGAATGATGGGTGCCAAGGATTGAAGAGTAAGAAATGACGAGCTATCATTTGACAGAGTTTCAGTTCTGCAGGATGAAAGAGTTCTGTGGCTGGCTGGTGGCAGTAGCAGCATAATAAATAAATAGACTTAATACCACTGAATTGTATATGTAAAAATGGTTATGATGGTAAAATTTGTTATGTGTCTTACCACAATTTTTTAAGTTAAATGTGACCTTAATATAATGCCTGCCACATAAATGTATACTAAAAGTTATTAACTTACGTCTGGTGAACATTCCAGAATTTTAACACTTCTTCTGTGAGTTACTCTAAACCCTACATTTTAAACCCCATTGAACACAAGTAAAAAAAAAGCCAACAACCAATTCTCCCCAAGCAGCAAAGGTAGGTAAAATGCCGAAGACTGTTTTCCCTCACACAGGATCTTACACTAAACAAAATAGTTTGACCTTCTTCTTTCCACTTGCATCCACAAGTCTCTTTCTAAGGAGGCAGGTCAGGCAGTCAGTTTCCCCAGCTTTGTAGTGAGGGTAACAGACCTAAGGAAAAAAACAAAATTGCAGCCCCTCCACCCCACCGAGTTTAAATTTCCTGGTACCAAATTTAAGATGGAGGCCATCCTCTTTAGAACCTTAAAGTTCGTTAATAGACTTTAAATGCAAATTTGACTTACAAATTAGTTTTGTACTTCTGTTTTCATAAGAAAATACTTAATAATAAGTGGATCTTTTTTTATGTTGAACAAAATTCACTTTGACTTGAAAACATTTTATTTAATTTATACAAATAACTACTAAATACAAAAAGTAGATTAAAACAAAATAGTTATTTTTTTTCTGGCAGAGTTTAAATGCACATAATGGATAATTCCGAAGAAAATGCATTTTCCCCACAGCGTTCAGGACTAAAATTCTACTGAAATCTTTGCTTCTAAATCAGTAATATATTCGGTGGTGTCACGTGGGTAATGGCTAAATACGTTCTGCATATGAACTGAAAAAAAGTTACAGTCTACACACATATAAATGTGAAGCACTTAAAATGTGAATTTAACAGATAATAAAAGAAAATGTCCATTTCAGAGTATAGTGTTAAAAACATTTTGGTAATAAAATCATAAGACCACATAAAAATAAGCTTCAACATATGCATGCAGCAGTTTTGTAAAAACTGCTACCTGCACAAGTAATAAATAATTTGCAAAGTTGTGTATAAACAATTCCTAATGTTCAGCGTCATTGTAAACATCAGCACATGTGTAAAATGCAGCAAAGTCTGACATTACATTTTGTTTTGCCAAATTGAATTCCTATTATCCAAAGACAGACCAGTGGAGTACACAGCCAACATTTTGGCAAGTTGGGTCTTTAAAATTAAGAGTAACAGTGCAAGTAAGGAATGCAAAGAATTCCTAGTGCAATAAAGAAGAGAAGCACAGGCAATATTGCTGATTAAAAATTCACCACCTCCTTGAGTTTCCCGTGGGGAGTGTCTAGGAGACCTGTGAAGATATGCAAAGCCACTGTCTTAATGCCCAGATCTCTTTTAGGATTTCTCTGTGTTCCTCCAGTTCCCTACCTTTGCAACATTGTCTGTCCAACGTTAGGTCTCTGCAGTGTGAACAGTTTGTGAAATGCCCAGTTCACAGTCATTGAGCGAGGTTAGGGTGGTTTTGGTGTCTTCCCCAGCACACAGCCAGGTAAGATGTCTGCCTTGTCAAAGCAGCCATTTGGGGAGGGAGGCAGATGGATTCTGATAACCAGTCAGGCCAGCAACAGGTCCCAGCTGGACAACAACAACGTCAGATCTTCCTTCTTGACACCATGAAAATGTCAACAGTCAGTTTTCAATTTGTCTAGGGAATTATCAATTTTGGTCAAAGTCTTTTTGATACGCAGGGCTGTGAGTCTGGCTGATGGATTTTGATACCAGCATTCTTTCATCAGCTTGGCCAGGGAGGTTAATGTCTGAGGAGAGAAAAAACCAACACCACAGTGAATAAGTAGCTGGGCAGATGTTATGTCAACCATTTTGCAGGGCTCTGCAGGTCTTGTGATGTTACCATCTTCCTTATACAATAATCAAAGCCTTGGCCACTGATAAAGAAGCCACTCTTTCTTAATGCTACCATCTGACTTTATCAAGTCAATCACATAGGCCAATCTGGACCCCTTGATGGTTTTATGGGTATTAAAAGCCATAATACTATCTCAGAGTTAATACAGAAGTATGCAAATAGGGTCATTTCTCAATGTCTTAGATTTGCTACTTACTACTTAACAGCAGCAATTAAGGATTGTCAGCATTAAACAGCCTATGTTTGGAATTTCAGATATGCAGAGACAGAAAAGAGTTTAAAAGCATTAATTCAAGTCTCTGGGTTTACAGGTGAAACTGTAGCTCTAGGGCTAGTGGCATAGTAATGAGTCTCCCAATTCCTGGAGCTGGTCAAGAGTAGAAAATCTTGTGAATGCTGTTGTTTGTTATCGAGATCTATCGATGTGGCTCTTTCAAGAATGAGACCACTTTGTGAACCTGTTCAACTAGGTCTAAAGCCCTTTTACATAAAACAGGGAGAGAAAGCAACAGAACAGATCACTCTACCAGCTGAAACTGGTATGTATAGAGTTGTATACAAATGTATAGATAGTATAGCTCTGAAATGAAGCAAGCATAGTACTCTTACCGGATCTGAGAACCATCTGTTGGGTATGTTAGGCCTCTGTTGATCCACACAGACTACCTTCCTCATATCTTCAAAACTTGGGTCATTGGGAACCACATCATAGAATGGTGGCTTGTAATCCTCCACAATACCTTCATACATGGACAAGAATTGTGTTGGTTAGCAAAAGAATAGAGGTTTCCAGGGTGTTATTGATGGGCATTATAGGATACAATGCAGAAAAAAAGTAAAAGTACTGATCACCTTCTTCAAGATGATCCTGAAAGCTACAGGTAGGTCTTAAAAAATACATGGAAAACAAAGCAAAGGAAGGAGGCCCTGCAGAGAACGTAAGGGCAACAACTGTTAGAAGAAAATGTGACTACTACTCAAGGAGAATCTCTTTGATTAAATAGGGTCAAGAGACCTAAAAAAGGTACATGAATCTAGTAACTTCAAACCATAAACTGAAATGAACTGCAGTCCATGAACTAGAGCTAGAGGCAATTAATCCAAAACCATCAGCAAAATACCCATTATTAGGGAAAAAGTCACTGCTGTGAAATAATCCATCCCCTTCGGAGGCTGCAAATAATGTAATATGAAATACCATTTCCTCATTCAGTATGTTCTGAGTACCCTCTGTCATTCACAGCTGTCTGTTTGATGGCTCTATTATTTTCTCTTAGATCAAAGGCACAAGATAAAATGCAGAGGACAGTCGTTTGGAAAGGAGAAAAATGACTAAAAAGAATGAACTCTTCCTCACTCCCAGGCAATTATGAAAGTGGCTAATTTCTGCTTCTGCTCCTGCATGGTTTTCAATGCCTTAGAAATCTTTTTCCCCAGCAAAATTACATCAGTTCCTTACTTTTTGCAAAGAAAAGTAGTTCCACAAACAAAAAAATTTTAAGAAATAATTTGGAATTAGAAAATGGATTCTTTTCTTTATAGAAATAAAACCCAGGAAATCCATTACTTTTCTTCCATCATCAAAGGCCTCAACAATGCGGCTAGTGGATTCCCTGGCTTACTGCCCTCTTCCTCCATGTAATTTCTGTTCCTAAATACCTACCAGATTGATTATTGGCACAGACGGGAAGATAATTGTTTTGCAATCTTCTTTTCATTTGTCAAAGAAATTAACAGTGAGAAGCTGTTCCAACAGATCCCATATAAATACAAACTGTTTATGGAAAAGATTAGTCATGATAAGGAACATATGTTAAATACTATAGTTTTGTTAAACTTCATAGATTTATTTTAAAAATGGAATGTAGTCTAAATTAGATTTTAAAATTATAATTGATATTTTAAAATCTAACTTACCCACATTGCTTGACTGTGTTTGTAATGTGTACCAGTCAGTGGATTAAAACCTTTCCTGGCAAATCATAAACAGTTCAGACTGGGCATAAATCACTTCTTTCAAAAGAAGACTCTCAGAGGCCTTACCTACTACTACTCATCAGGTCCCTAGGAAGCATTCAAACAATATTTTAATTCTTTTCAATACACATATTACTAGGAGACATCACAAAATAGAGCTAAACACAGACCTGCAAGATAATTTATACCTTTATAAGGGCCACATGAATTTATAAGAAACAGTAGGATTGTGCCTACTTTCTCATTCTTTAAAAATCTAGCGAAATAGCCATTTGGGAGTAATTTGCCTAGCCAGCTTGGGAAGGGTTATGTGACTATGAAGTTGAATTTTTATGTAAATGGAAAAGTACAGCTAGATTTTTAAAACAGAATTTGGGAATACTCAACAGTAAATTTCACTACACAAAGATGAAGTTTTCTTTTGGGTTTATAGTTCTCCATATTTTAATTTTAACTGCCATTTTTAACAAAAGGAATCAAGTTTAAAGAGACCATTTAATTCATTATGTCTGGGTCTTAGTCACACCTCTTGTCAACCATTGGACAAATGGTTGACTCTCTCCATCTTATGTTGATCATTCTTCCCCAGAATAAAATAAGTCTGGGATTAAACTCCACCGTCATCTGGAACTCCCTCTGGTCAAAGTACACTACATACTGACCATGTGTGGAACATCATACTGAACAGTGAGGATGATAAAGGTGTAAGACATGCTTTCAGTTTTCAAGGAACTCTAGTGGAAGATGAGGACAAGCCCCTCTTTTTGCTTAGATAATGGAAATCTTGTTTAAAAGAATTTTTTTTACCCCTTTATATATCTTGAAAGGCAAGGATAGACGGTCTAGGTTTTACTTGCTAGTTTCCAAATTGGCTCAAAAACCACTTTAATCTCTTAAACTGTGTGATCCAGAGGTTGTCCTTTCCACTAAAGATATACAAATAAAGATGTGATGTTGGTGATGAAAATAATGGGAAAAAAATGAAAAAAAAAAATACAAACTAGGAGTAGGGAGAAGAGGTGGGGGACACGGTGCTCAGGGCGTTTAGAGAATTAAACCACACCACCTGTGGTGCTATGGAAGCCCAAGAAACTTTCTGGGAGCCAGGACTTGAGGGAACAGAGAGATGAGTTGTCAAGAAAGACGATGGGACAAGAATACACCAAGGAGAGAGGGCACTCAGGTGGGGGGAGCACAGGAGCGGATATGGGACAAAGACAAGGGGTTTACAGTGGTCCTTCTGTGTTGGAGAGGAGCAGGGACGTTCCCGGTGGCTCATATAGGTGCACATGTGGTGGGGAGGGTGAGAGGTCAAGGTTAGGCTGTGGAATGACTCATGTTGTCGAGGCGGGAAGTTACTTACAACTGTTCCTCTTCTGCCAGCAAACAAGCGGACTTCCAGTCCTTTTACAGTAGCACCCCACAAGCAGCTGCCACATCGTGAGCCAGCAGAGAGAGCAGCGTGCATTCAGCAAAGGGGACTAAAAGTACAAAGTACTTCAAGTGCCAAAGGAGTGGTGCCGCAACAAAGGATCCAGGAGCACAGCAGAAGAGGAGCGCCTCAAGAGTGGTCAGGGAGGGACAGAGCCTGCCAGGCCTTGCTTTTTCACATTAGAGGGGTGAAACTTCAAGAGCCATAGAAAGGATCAGAGAAATTATCCATAACCTCTTCCCCCACAACTTTGGACATGCGTATCTGATTTGCACAATTAGTTTTTTTTCCTGGACATATGTCCAAGTGATATTTTTCTCTGGGACAAATACACCTTTGCGAACAATATCCCTGGCATTAATTAACTGCATGGTTCTAAGTAAAAGCCTTAATTGCCAGGCCTTAGTTCCAACACCTCTAAAGGACATATCACCAGGGCTGCTCCAGAATGCCCTGGACAGCGCTTCAAACCACAGGAAACACCAGAGGGGTCTTTCTGAAAATTCAAGTATCCAGAAACAAGGCCTTCCTTGTGATCCTCCACATCTGAACCATCTGGCTTTCAGAGTCTGGGGGATTTTGTTTCAGTTGCAGATAAGGGGTTGTAGACCTAGCTATAATTTGAACAATCTGAAGGTGAGGCAAAGATACATGCATGGAGCTGATGTATAGCACAGGGGGCTCAGGTCGGTGTTCTGTGATGACCTAGAGAGATGGGATGGGGAGTGGGGGTGCAGAGGGATATGTATGCATATGGCTGACTCACTTCATGGTATAGCAGAAACTAACAGTGCAGTACAGCAATTATACTCCAATACCCAATAATTAAAGAAAAAAATAATACATCCATGCGATGTTAGAGTCAGGTAGATCACAGCCTTCTTTTCCTTCAGAAGAAGAAACTGAGGACCAATCAGGGAAAATGTACTTACCTAAGCTTACTGCTAATTAATGACAAACCAGAATCCATTTCTCTGTCTGTATTCTAGATCTCTTCCCAACAACCCCAAAATGGGACAGTGCGTACATCTCATCGCAACAGTGGGCTCACTCCATGTCACACTGTCTCTCTCCACTGCCCCACAACTAGGGAGGACACATCCAAGTGCCAGGTGAGGGAAACAGAATCCCCAGCACCTACATACATACAGAGTGCTACCATTACCAGTAGTTAATGCCTACAGGGATTATAAAACCCTTCAGAAATTAGAACATTACAACTAACGCCATTTTACAGAGAAGCAGAGTGCGTCATGGTTGGCTTCTGAGAATTCTCTCAGCTAATACAGTGTTTCCTTCAGGGATGACCTGTGAGAAAATGGTTGACAAAACTTTTTCATCTTATTAAATAAATGTATATTTTTAACATTATCTTCCATTTAATGCCATGGGATAGTGGCTTTCCCACTTCCAGTAGTGACATTAATTTCCTTTTAAAAAGAAATATTTGAAAAATTTCAAACAAGAAAATAATGGTACAACTGGCAATAGGATAGGAAAAAGATCATAAAGGTAGTATGTGTATGAAAGAATCTTGGGAAGCACTGTTTTCAGAGTTGCATTTTTTAATGGTAGGAACAAGATTCAAAAACATATCTATTGAGACTTGCCTGGTGATCCAGTGGCCAAAATTCTGTGCTCCCAATGCAAGGGACCGGGGTTCGATCCCTGGTCAGGGAACTAGATCTCACATGCCACAACTAAGATGCAGCACAGCCACATAAATATATTTTAAAAAATAAATGAAAAATGTTACTTGTCCTTAAAAAAAAAAATCTACTTGTGTTACTTTGCTTAACATTGCTCACAGGAGGGTTTCAAAAACAGTTTTCATGCCATGACCCACATCAAAAACGATTGACAGACAGATGGATGGCACTCTCACAGCCAAGGAGAGGACAGCTGAGGGGTTCAGTCCCAGTCCCCCTTGACCCTGCCTCTGCCAGAGATTTCAGAGAGTCACACCTGTAAACCAACAGGGCGCACTTGCTGGGAGGCTCTTTTTCTCTCCGAGGGAGGTGCACCTTTCTGAAACAGGAACACAGTTGGCAGAACAGCTCTGCTCTCTGCTAAGTAAAGTAACCGTGTGGCAGCAACGACCTCATCCCACCACCCCTACTCCAGTTCATGGGCCTGTGGGACCATGTACATCAAAGTCAAGACTAAATGCATCATCTGAAATCTGTTAGAAGTCATTTCCGCTACTGGGGTTCCCAGCAAAGAAACAGCGCCAAAGCAAATGGTTCAGAGACTGCTGCCCAGTCAAGCCCTACTAAAAATACCGATTAATGTTACAGTTGTCAGAGGAGACGTCAAGGGGCCTAAGAGATGCGTAGCCATGTTCTGAGTGAAGCTATTCCCAGACACCTCACATACCTCAACCTAGAGGGAGATGCTCCACTAGAGTTCCAGGCATTTGCTGGCTGTGGAGGCCTTACAAGAAGAATGAATGAATGCATCATTCACTGGATGCTGGGGCTGTTAGAAGGTTGACATCACAGAGGCTTGCCTTGGGGAAGGGCTGCTCTGAAAGGTGTGTCAAGGAAGAGAGACCGGTAAGTGGCCAACAACACCCAGTAAAGTTCTGCTGGCCTCTCGTTATTCTGTCGTGAGGTAAACTGACTGCCCTCCTCTGCTCTAGACCTTTAACTCAAGGCCATAAAATTCCAGGAATCAGGAAAAAAAATCCTTCTTTCCTACTCCACCTCCATTTTCCTGCCCCAAACCCACAATTAAAGCCTCAGACAAAATAAACCTAAAAGAAATTACTTGAATACTTAAAAAATTTCTCCATTTCTCCCCTTTGTTCAAACCTTAATAGACAGAAGGAGTGAAGTAAAACCATAAAACACACTGGATGTTAAGTTGATGAAGAAAATCGAGTTGTTGTGGTTTCCGTACACAAGCCCATTGTGCTCAGGAACCAGACGCACACATGGTTCCTTGGCAAGCCCCAGGACTCACAGAAGTGGCTTTCCAAAGTATGTGTGCCAAACATAAGCTTCTACTAACAAGTATTTCCTAGTCCACACCCCATTAAGAGATGTGGCTTGGCCAGCGGGGTTTCTTCAATAAGATACAAATGCTTTCTGACACACTGGATTCCATCACAAAATAAAGCCAGCCACAGGGCAAAAGTGTGTCTGCAGAACCGTCCTGTGGGCAGGGAAGCGGAGACTCATAAGGGCGTAATGGAGGCTCATGCTGCTCGGATGATGCCACGGTCAAAGATGTGCCAAAGGAGGGCCAGTGGCGAGCCTGTGAGCTTTGAAAGCCGTAGGCAGATGACCACAGTATTAGAGCAACACGGCTCTGCTGTTTCTACATACGGGGTCCTCAACACTGAGAGCCAGGGCTTCCGAGAAAGGACTTCTGACCCCGACACGTAACGGCTGCAGGACGCCTGGCTGGGGCTACCAGAGGCGCTCTGACCAGACCCAGAGCCAGACGGCACAGGTGAAGAGCTGTGGTGCGCTCACCCACGGGGCCCACACGTCAGGTTCTGTTTCCACGTCACACTGAATCCGCGTACCCAGAAAGTCGTGTCTGCAGAACTATATAGTAAAGGAAGAAAGGAAGAGAACTGCCAGAGAAGTGGTAAAACTCCAGAAAGAAAGGCCAAGGCCCAGCTACGAGACTAAAAGGAGGAAGGGACCCTGCTTGGGCTTGGAAGAGGGAGCAAGTTCCACGTATCAAAACATAAACCAAGAAATCCTGCTTACAAAGGCTCTATCAGTATCCTAGGCACAGTCTTTATTTCCTGGCCTGATTAAGACTGATATAATATGTTCCATTTTAACCTGGGATCTCAGGAGTACCGTCGCTGACCACAGCACAGCATCACCTGGGGCCCTGTTAGAAATCGAAATCCTAGGTCCAGCCCCAGGCGGATTAATCAGAGACTCTGGGGGTGGGGTCAGTAGTCTGTGTTTCTAGGTGAGGATCACTGCACACTTTCCAGCTTAAGCACTAGCAAAACCCTGCCTTAGATTCACATAGAAAATTCACCTGGAAATGGTGAGGAAATGGTTTTCCTCTGACCAATTCCAAATTCAGTATCAAACAAAACACAAACAGTAAATTCCAAAAGACACTACTGAGATAATTTCAGATGCGAAAATGGACTGAACTCTCATTTCCTGTACAGACACAGCATGAAGTTTATTATTAGTAGCAAAGAAATGTAAAGTTCCCATGAAAATACAAAATGCAACATATTTTTATACTCATGGTTCACTTGAGGATCGTACTGCTCCATGAGAACGATCTGGTCATCAATTTTTATCATGGACTCAGGAACTCAAAGGACGCATAATTATAATGACCTTCCTAAGATATTCATATATTTAAATGAGGAACATTTAATATGCAATAATTTCAAAAATATATATCCTTTTAATGTCAGTTCTTAAAGCTAGTAAGAAAGTGAAATAGGTACATCACACCCTGGGGTAAGCGGGATATTGTAAATTAGAACAACTCTTATGGAAAGCAATTTGGCAATATGTGTCAAGCCATAAAAACATCCATATTCGTTGACCTAATAGGTCTCCTTTTTTTCAGATTAACAATAATTCCCTAAATGAAAAAGTTATAGGACAAAGACATCTACTATTGGCCCCACATGGAGGAGACAGGATATCTAACAATATGGAAACAGTTGAATTCATGAACTGACAGTTACTATGACCACCAAAAATGAAAACAGACTAACATTAAAAAAACACAAATGAAGAAGATACAAATTACATCTAAGAATTACAGAATTACAACTAAGTAAAAAAATATATATATACATGGTTGCATAAAGAAGAAGGTCGCAAAGAGTCGGACACGACTGAGCGACTGGACTGAACTGAAAGAAACATGAATGTTGGAGGGCAAAGGCAAATCCTACTCATTTTTCATTTGGAGGATAATACTACTACTAAATATTAACAGATCTATCTGCAAGCAGCATTGAACACTTGCAAGTTTGAGTTTGAATAAACTAATTTCTGTCTTTGAGCATGTACATATTCATGGGAGAAGGGAAACTAGAGAAAGAGGAAAATACCAAATTAGTCATTGTCAAGGGACAATGGCTGATTTAAAATGAGACTGACCGCCCCCTAAAAATCAAACCACAGAACAGTAGCTCAACCCACAAAATTTTAAGAAACAGAGAACAATCTAAACCATGATGTAAGTAAGAGATGAGTAAATCAGAAGACATCCAAAATAGTGTCTCTCCCTCTACCCTTCACGATTTTCAGAAATAATGTTAGAAGACAGACTGAGAAAACTACTATTTGTTGAGCTACATTTTAAACCAATGACTCTAATTTCCAACTGACTCCTATTAATCACAGCTGATCTTCAAAAGCCATTTGGGTTTAAGCCTGTGACACAGGGAACGAATTTGCAACACGAGTTCTTACAAAGCCCAAGTCCCGAGTTTCTGCCAAGTTTGGCTTTCATCACACAGGCTGGCCTGGCACAGCTCCAGCACCCACAGCTGGATTGCTACCATCCTGGCCTTGGAACATTAACTTCCTCTTCATCTGGGGCAAGTTTCCCATCACACGGTTTATTATGACACCAATCCTTTTCTAATGTGTTTAAGATAAACTAATTAGAATTTGATTTTCAGTTCTAAGCCTCTCAAGAATTATTAGGGAGGGGCATGGGGAAATGAAGTCACTGTGCAATTTCAGGCAAAGTTCAGACCGAACTTTATAAATCGGCAAACCAACGACTCTGTTGCAAACAATTCTCAAGGCGCTTGAATGGCACAAAACGCAAGTCAGTAGCTCCCAACAATTGAGAAACAATTACCAAGAAAATGTTCATGACTCCATCCAAAAAAAAAAAGTCTTTAAAAAAAACTGTCAGGTTACAATGTTTGTGTGTTTATGTTTAATCTGAAACAAGGGCTTTGATACCCTTAGATAGTTTGTTAAACTCTACGGGGGTGGGAGGGAGGGAACACTACCACAAAGACTTGCCAATTCAAACTACTGCACACTAAAACTATATTATGTTACCCCAATTCCGCTTCCCTCACAGAACCTCCTATTCTCTGGTTGTGTTCTTGAAAATTATGGTTGCCCCAAGAATTTCAATCATTACAAGGAAGTATCAGTAGAAGGTGAGATGGAGCTCGTGTTAGCGACTCCATGCATTAATACTTTAAATCTAGGATCCCAGTGGGTCCCAGGAAGGCAGGGCATCTCCTGGAAATGAGTATCAGTTTAAATACATATCATTTTCTTCTGCTTTCCGAGAACAATTTCCAGATGTGTCCTCTCCAGTTGTGACAGTGTGAGTGGATTCGAGAGATGCTGCTCTGATACCCGCTTTGTGGGTAGATGAGGCACATGTAGTATTTGAATGAGAAGAGGTATGCAGTAAACTTAAGATTCAACAGTGCATTTTTGGCTGATAAGAAAGATGCAAGTGAAAGGTTATGGTAGGGCGTATAGGTTAAGAATTATGGACAAATACATGCTTCCCTAGCAGCTAAGGCACCACCACCACTTCATGCAACTTTTACGAGCCTCCTATTCAGAGCTTCCTGAATGTAAAACTTCACTTACTCAGCGAGTGCAGCCTGCTTCTTACAAAGGAATGAATTCCTAGTGTGCAACCTGAGTCTCTTCTCAATAATCCAAACTTGAGAAGTAAACCTATCTACAATAGCAAGATTCACCCTTAGATTTACTTGAGCATTCGCCTCATGATAAACATCACTTGGGAAAAGAGCAAAGGAGGAGGAATGATGGGAGAAAGACAGAATCATGAGGAGGGAGGAAAGGAGAAAAACATGGACTGGAGGAAAAATACCAACAATCAAGGAATGTGTAGTCTCTTGCAGAAATACTTTTTCTACCACCATCTCCTTTTATGCAGTTAAAACAGACTGCCCTTATGGGCCTTCCACCGACCAGCCATAAATCAAATGTAAATGCCGACAGCTTCACAAATGTGATTCATGGAACAATGTGGGCGTAAATATTCCCTTTGCCCTTTTAAAGGTAGCGGGATCAAGAGGACTCAGAAAAGGACAATGTTCTATGAGATCAGTTACCTACCGTTGCTCACCATCCGCCTGGCCACCTCCCACAAGACAAGTCCAAAGGCCCAAATATCGACTCTCTTGTAGGAATCAAAACAATCCACCTGGATAGTTTCATCGAGAACTTCGGGGGCCATGTAGCGTTTGGTGCCCACACGGGGGTTGTTCCCCACATCAAGCTGATTGGTGCTCTGGGAATGCATGACTGCCAGGCCTAAAAGGAAGAAGACAACAGTTTCAGCCCACTCCCTTTCTCCCAGAGGGCTGCTGAAGGTTTTCAATCCAACCCCAGTCAACGGCGCCCTCTCGTGGCGTCCAAGGTGACTGCGACGTGTCCCAGCCCCCACCACCCCCCGGTCCCCCCTGGAGTGCTGCTGTGCTGACTCGGGTGAGAGCTGGAAATAGGGCTGATGCCAGAAACATCCTGGATATATTAGGTTAATATAGGAACCTCAGAGACAAAAAGTTTTTTGAGTAAATAATACACCAAACCAATATGATGCTGGTGTTCAAAATCCACAAGAAAACAGACTGACTTGTTAAATGGGAGCCTCAAAATGGCTTAACAAGGAGCAAATTAAGCTCTCAAGCTCCAGTACAGTTCCCACTGGTCTCCAAACAAACTTCAAACCATTTGAAGACGGGACTTTGAGGTAATTTATTACTACACAAAGAGGCGACTGCTCGGGGGTGGGGGGGCCCTGCTCTATCCCTAAAGGACTGCTCATCTGAACAGCTGTTTATTCGCTCATTCATGTCCAACTCTTTGCAACTCCATGGACTGTACCTTGCCAGGCTCCATGGGATTCTCCAGGCAAGAATACTGGAGTGGGTTACCATTTCTTTCTCCAGGGGATCTTCCCAACCCGGGGATCAAACCCACGTCTCCTAAATTGACAGGTGGATTCTTTACTGGGAAAGCTCCATCTGAACAGTAACCTGGACCAAACCCACAGGCTTTTTTCTCTATAGCCACATGTACAGAGAACACTAAGCTGACCCCAGATTCAAAGCACAGCTCTCATGTTAAATGGTTTTGAAGCACTTTCTTAAGCCATGACTCATTTCAGAATTCCTCAGCCAATTAAAGAGACCCACATTCCTCACAGCCCAAGGGACAGACACATGCGTGGCTTATTTGAGAATGGAATTTTTGATGCATAGGCAGACCAACTGAAAATGATTTCTCTGACACTGAGAATAGTGAAAATTGCCAGAGTGGAGTTAGCAGGCTGTGTAAACCTTTGTATCCCAGTGGGGGTCCCTCGGGTCATCTGTGGAGGATGCGTCTCCTCCCAGGCCATGGCCCTGAGTGGGTGGGATGACGACTCCATATAAAGTTGGGAGACAGCACGCATGTCATCTCAGCCTTACTAATTACCAGAGACACTGGCAACTGCATTTGACTCAATCAGACTGGTTCCTCTTTCCCTTAATTTTATAACCAATCCTAAGATTCCACAACTACTATGAACATTTCCCAAATCATATATGCCCCTCCACCATTTCCAGAACCAAACAGTCAAGATAACAGAATACGAAACAAGTGCAGTTTAAATAAGCATAGAGATGCTAGCTGTGGTGGTTTAAAAATATATCCATGAGTGTTTTGAAACTTCTCCCTTAAAGAGGGGAAACTCAATTCCCCATGCCTTGAGGATGGGCTGGACCATCTATGACAACATGGCAGAAAAGTGTGTATATTATTTTCAAGATTAGGACCTAGAAAGCATATATTTTCCTGTTTGCTCTCTGGGGTCATTCATAGTGTTGCGAGGACGCTCCAGCAGCCCAGTGAACAGGACCATATGACAAGGAACCAAGCATGTCATGTGAGTGAGCCATCCCGGAGGTTCCTCCAACCCCAAGCAAGCCTTCAGATGCCCGCAGCCTTGACTGGCAGCATGACTGTTAGCCCCTCTAAGATCCTGAGCCAGAACCTAGACTTGAGTCTCAGCATAGACCTGAGCTGAGCTTATCTGTTACCCCTCACTGAGCTTGACTGCTACCCTTCTAAGACTATGAGCCAGAAATATAGACCCCAGTTGCTCAGCGTGACTGTTACCCTCTAAGATAAGAAGTCAGAACCACAGACCCAAGGTGTTCTGAGACTGCTGACTGACTGTGTGAGATAATAAATTTATGTTCTTCTAAGCTAAGTTTTAGAGATAATTTGTTTCCCAATAATCAGTAATTACACTAACTAAAGAGACAAACCAACCAAATGAAATGTGCCTCAATTCCTATTTCAAAAGAACTGGAAAAACTTAAAAATGGATATTAAATGATATGAAAGAATAATCAGTAACTTTTAGGTGTGATAAAGTATGATTATGCAAGAGAAGTATTTCTAGGGGGTGCATTTTGAAGCATTTAGAAGAGTTGTGATGTCTACAGTTTATTTTCTAATGAATTTGCAAATATATACACTCAGCCACATATAGAGAAAGGAAATTTGGCAAAATTTTAGTAACTGTTGAATCCAGGTGTTATGGATATAAATGATCATCAAACTATTTTTTCAGTCTTTATGTTTGAATTTTTTTATAATCAAAAGTTAGGAAAATACAATACTGGTATTTTTGCTAAAATACTGGTAGTTTTGAAATATTAATAACAACATAATTGTGACTCTTAATTTCTAGATAAAAAGTAAAAAGCTAATATAATTTGTGGTCACATAGGAACTATCTCCTGTACTACTGATCTACTTCCCTGAATAATGACCCCTTAAAACACAAAGTTGTGTTTGAAAACATGAATCGAATATGAGGGCTGCAGGCCAAAATAAATGTAATTAAATAATTAATCAGTTGAGTTTGCTGCAAATTTCCCCCAAGTCCCATAAACCAAAACCAACAGCTGCCTCAGTCTGCCCATCTTCCCTTGGCCTCTGGACTATAACAGTATCTACCATTTAAATGATTATTTGCAAAGCATTTATAAAATTTCTGAATCTTACACAAGAATCGTGTGAGGCATAATTGACTCTTGGTAACATGAATTAATACATGAACACACAATTATAAAAGTTTCAAACAACAGAGAAGTACAAGGCACAGTATCAAACACTGAAGTACTCCTTGCTAAGCTCCCCTACTCATGCACTAAGTATAAGTAGGTCAGCAATTAGGGCAGGTAAACAGATGAAGGGACCTGCACAAAAATACTGGGTCAATAACTGGGAAACACAAATCACCTGAGCTTCATAACTCCTGGCACAGCCATAACAGTCTTCTACACCACAACTGTGCCACAACAAAAATGTTACTGTCATGCCTTCTCATACTTGGAAAATACTAAAATAATCTCTCTACATGAACACAAGGGATTCAAAAGAACACAACACGAACACAACTTTAAAGGGATTCAAAAGAAAGAAATTTTTCTGATATGTCAAATACTTTGTGTTTAATAACAAACACTTTTATCATTTATGTAACTAGAGCTCATAATGCCTAGACCTTTATTAGCATACCTACAAGACCTACAATGATATGAAAGTAAGATAAACATTTTTTATCCAAGTACAGTGGGCATCCCCAATAGTCCACTGAAATGAAGACCCAGTATTACAATTCAGTTCTCATTAGCCTATCATTCAGCCAGTATTCTAGGAATCTAGGGTAAGTAGGTTTTATATAGAATGCTACTATAAATGAAAATAATTTATTTATAATGTAATTTAAGCTATATTAAGCATCACTCTACCACCTAAGAATGAGCTATCTCAGCAGAGCAAATGGTAAATTTGGGGATTTTTTTCCCGTCATTGATTTATATAATTCTGCACTGGTTACAGAAGAACAACTTTAGATACCATTTTGAAGATAAACTTATTCCATAGGTTATTTAACTGTGTACCTACTTTCTGTAAAGGCTTGTGATATCAGAAAGTACCAGTAGTGGTTGCCTCTCAGGGTGGGTTGGGGCAGGAATGACCTGAACCAGCCCAAAATGACTTTCTAGGGTAACAGGAAGGTCTGTATCTTGACAGGGATTTGGACTTTATAGCATCTGTCAAAACTCTAAGAGTTAAGATCTGTGCAATTAATGAGAAATATAAATTTTACCTGAAAAGAAAAAAGTAAACAAAAACTTCCAGTGAATGGTACAGTGGTATGTATGCTGAAGCCACTGGAAGGAAGGGCTCTTTTGTCTGTAGTTTTACTTTGAAATGTACCAAAGATTGAGGTATATTGATAACAGCAGGCTGGATATGTGATGACAGTAAAATGCTCATGGGAGAATCTAGGTGGTATGAAGCCATTTCAATTTGCATTCTTGAAATTTTTCATAACAGTGTTAGGAGAGAAAAAGATGCAACCCAGCTAAACGGGAACATGACAAAAGTTAAAACAGTAAATTAATAAAAACTTAAAAAAAAAATTTACCCAAATCTGCTATGCAACACTGTCCATTCTTCTTAACCAGGATGTTTTTGCTTTTTAAATCTCGGTGAGCAATGGCTGGTTTCCCTTGGGTCCCAAAGATCTCTATGTGCAAATGTGCAAGACCGCTGGCTATGGACAGCACTATTCTCAGGCAGCTCACGGTATCCAGAGTCGTAAGCTGCAGGTAGTCGTACAGCGATCCCATTTCATGATAATGTGTGATTAACCACAACTGTGTACTGGAGTGTCTTGACGTCATGTCTGAAGCAATGAAACCTGGAGAGTGCAAGGACAAAAATTAACAGACAAGTGAGAACTCCACATTACAGCCTTAGGACACAGAAACAGTGACCCGTGTAGTAAAGATCACCCATGACAAAGATAACTAAACTCATCAACTACCATGAAAGAAGGTTTACAGAGGCATCAGCAGAGAAATAGAATGTACTTATTAATGCATTCAAAAGGCACTGCTAATGAATAGGAAATTTTCATATTCACTTCCATTGTAAATAATCCTTTAAAACTTTATCTTTTAAAAATATTTTACATTGCATTAAGATTCAGATAGGAATAATATCTTTGTGCTTACCCACAATGATAGTATCAAACCCTTCATCGTGCTGGCATGCCAAGCACACATCATTCATCGTCCACCCAGAGAGAACACAAAACCTAGAACCTAGACACCTGTGTTCCGGTCTTGATCTGCCTGTGATCTGTTGTGTAATATTGGACAACTCATTTGGGCTCTTTGGATTGTCTCTGCTGTAAAATCAAGGGGTGAGTTTATATTAAATAGCTGACTCATTCATTAAATTTAAAAAGGACTCTATCAAACATAACAAGCATCCTCTTCATCTGTCACACAGGACAATCAAGATGATGGTATTTGTAGGCTAGAAAACAGAGATTTGAAAAGGAAAAATTACAGTATAATGTGAAAACAGCCTTATTGTATACTAATATGTGCAAAGGCCAACAGGAGCCCAGAGCAAGGAATCATAATAACTCAGATTAGATGTTACAGTAGGCTTCCATCCAGAAGTGACTACTGAAGTGGTCTTGAAAAGAAGTGAGACACTCATCCTGTGATAAACCAAAATAGAAAAGAATATGAAAATTTATGTATAACTTGAGTCACTGTCCTGTAAAGCAGAAATTAATATGACACTGTAAGTCAGTTACACTTCAATAAAATTTTTTAAAAAAGAAATGAGATATTGAAAGATGTAGATACAGAGGAAGGATGAAACTTTTCTAGACATTCCGAGGGGACTTTTCAGCACATTGAAGGAACTTGAAGTCAGAGGCACCTCTTAACCTGTGAAATAGTATACCTGTCTTTTCTGCTACAGAGATGCTTTCCTAGCATTATAGATCTATGCCTTAGGAACACACTTGATGGAGAGTGAAATTTAGAACTTAGAAATATAAGGGTCCTCCAGGGGATCTTCCTGACTCAGGGATCTAACCCATGTCTACTGTGTCTCTTGCATTGCTGGCAGATTCTTTACCCACTGAGCCATCAGCAAATACCCTACTGTATAGCACAGAGAACTATATTCAATATCCTGAGATTAAACCATAACAGAAAAGAACACATAAAAGAATGAGTATATATGTGTGTGTGTATATATATATATATATATATGTATATATATATATATATATATAACTGGATCACTTTGCTGTATAGCAGAAATTAGGAGAAGACAATGGCACCCCACTCCAGTACTCTTGCCTGGAAAATCCCATGGATGGAGGAGCCTGGTAGGCTGCAGTCCATGGGGTCCCTAAGAGTCAGGACACAACTGAGCGACTTCACTTTCACTTTTCACTTTCATGCATTGGAGAAGGAAATGGCAACCCACTCCAGGGTTCTTGCCTGGAGAATCCCAGGGACAGGGGCACCTGGTGGGCTGCCGTCTATGGGGTCGCACAGAGTCGGACACGACTGACGTGACTTAGCAGCAGCAGCAGCAGCATACTTCAATTTTTAAAAGTTTCTGCTTAATCATTTTATACCACATGATATCCATCCTTAATGTCTTCCTCAAAAATGAGTATCCCAAACTATAGAAGCACCACTCGAAAGAAATTAAATCACTGCGATAAATTTGTGTAGCCTTTATTGATTCCTCTGGCCAAGGGAGAGCAGCATCTGATTGATTTGAGTGATTAATTAAATAAGTAAATAAGATTCATTCTCTCACCTTCTCTAAGTCCCCAAGTTCTTAGAGAGAGATTTTTTCTGGCCCTTAATTATGCTTTAGGCCTTCAAGAAAAATGACTTTCAAATAAGTAGGATTTTTAAAAGCTGTTTACCACTCAGGTGTGAATTTGTAACTAATTTGCTTCAATATGCTAGAGCATTTTTATGGGACGTTTGCAGATTGAGTCAAAGCCCCTCTACTGTTAGTGGAGACTGAACAGGTAGGTGTCCATAAGTTGGAAGTCTGGCCCAACCACTGGATGTGTTCATAACACAGAAAGTGATTAGGCCAAAGTCATCTTCCAGGCTCCTCAAGAACTAATATAAAACCCAAATCTTGAGTGAGGTAAGCAGTGCCCTTGTGAGCCTCGAGTGACAGCTCCGATCGTGGAGGAATGAGGTCAGCACGCATGGAGCACAGGGTTTGAGAGTGCTGGGCTCCAGAGCCGCATTACTGGGCATTCACATGGCTCACCATCCTGAGCTGGGTGACCCCACCTCTGTCACATAAAATCACCTTGGGGGCTGGGAGAGGGGCTCAACAGGGAGGGGACATATGTAGACTTATGGCTGATTGACACTGTTGTACAGCAGAGACCAATACAACATCGTAAAGCGATCATCCTCCAGTTAAAAATTTAAAAGAAAAATTTTTTAAAGATTATACAAAAGATAAAGAAAATCACCACCTTGGTTTCCTCGTTTGTAAGATATGAATAGCACAGTTCTATAATTCAAAGGGTTACTGTGAGAATAAAAGAATTAGTACAGGTAAAACACTTTGTAAGATGCCCACCACACAGTAAGTGTTCTAGTGTAGTTGGTTACTCATAGTTCAAAATAGCTCAGGGCTCAATTACGACCCCAAATTTTGTGATTTAGTATCTTCTGGGTAGTTTCCTTACAATTGGTCTCAAAAAATCCTGACATTGAATGGTGAATCAGTACCTTTTAAGAGTATGAGACACTTCTACAGATGGAGAGTGTGATGCCTGCACAATATCAATGTACTTAAATTTCACTTACATGATTAAAATGGTCAACTTAATGGATACGGTACCATAATTTTTTTTTAGTGCTATACTATATCTTTTAAAAATTTATTTTATTGAAGGAGAGTTGATATACAATGTTGTGTTCATTTCTGCTGTACGGCACAGTGATTCAGTTATACATATATATACATTCTTTTTCATATTCTTCTCCATTACTGTTTATCACAGGATATTGAATATAGTGCCCTATGCTACAGAGTAGGACCTTGTCGTTTACCCATTCTATATATAAGCTTGCATCTGCTAGTCCCAAACTCCCAATACTTCCCTCCACCATCCTCCACCCCCCACAGCCACAAGTCTGTTCTCTACATCTCTGAGTCTGTTTGCGTTTTATAGATAAGTTCATGTCATATTTTAGATTTCACATGTAAGTGATATCATGTGTACCATAACTTTTTTAAAAAAAGAGTGTAAGATGACAGGAATTCCCTGGTGATCCAGTGGTTTATTAGGACTCAGTGTTTTCACTACCAGACAGGGTTCAATCCCTGGTCAGTGAACATCCCAAAAGCTGTGTAGCTTAGCCAAAAAAAAAAAGGGTTTTGAACTGAAATGCTCACATTAACTCCATCTCCCTGGTTTCAGTGATGAGGAAAAGGATGCTCAGAAACATACAACTCTGGCCCAGAGTCACACTGTGGGCCTCTAATTATGTGAGTAGAAACCAGCTTCCCAAACTCCCAGACACTGTTCCAAACATCTTAACACAGCCTACCATCATTCATTTACCTGCTGATTTCTACACCAGATAAAGCAGAAGAAAGAGTTGATTTAGAGAGATAAAACAGTGAGGGCCCAGAACTGTGTGTGTATGTGTGTGTATAGTTATGTATTTCTTGGGGGCTAGAGTTGGCAGTACTCAGGGGTAATACAATTCCCAGGGGTAGGGGAAATCATGATCTCATATTCAAAACAGTATGCTCTTTTGATAGAAAAGAGAATGATCACCGAAAACCTCCAAACCTCTGCTAAAAAGCTGCTAAAGAAGAAGTTATACTGAAAAAGGTGGTACACTTTCTATGTGCCTTCTCAACTAAAGGGACTGACTACGCAGTAAAAATAATCCACATAGCTGTAATTATGACGAGGGTACAAGATCTCATGAATTCAGAATTTCCGAGGATCATCAGCTAACAAGAAGTGGACAATGTTTTGCTTTCTGTGATCACACTGAGGGAACCTAACTTCTCTCCCACGAACTGTATTGCAAAGGTGACTTTCAAATTTCCTGAGTGATTAAATCCAATTTAATCAATATTTACTGAGCACCTACCATGTACAGGGAACTGTCCCCAGGACTGGGTGTGAAAACAAAAACTTTACCAGTTACAACCAGGAAAACAGGAGTATCTACCCTTCTACAGTCAAGGTGACGATTAACGAGAAAACGGACATGGCATGCGGCAGGGCTTACTGCCTGGTAATCACTACCGTTGTTACACAAACTACAACATAAGGCAGCGTGTGAGGAGACCTACACAGTGGAGGTGCAAAGTACAGGACGGCAGCGTACAGGCAGATCCCTTGCGAGAGTCTGGAAGGGAACTGAGAAGTTGTGATGCAAGAAGAGGTAGCTGGAGTGGGGATAGTGGGTGAGCAGGAGCCACGTGACAGAGGCATGGACAACACCAGGGACTAACAAATACCGGAGTGGCTGCGTGTGGGAATGGGTACAGAGGAAGCAGCAGAGACTCCTTGAGGCCTCAAAACAGAGCTCCTGGAATGCCTGGCTCAGACGTCACAAATGGTACAAGCAGTATGAGAGTCAAAAACATTTTGAGCCGAAGTGTCTCAGCTCCCCAGTGGAAAATAACTTAGCATCACAAGATGGACTGGAAAGGCAAGACCAACAGCAATGACACAAGTGAAAACTAGGTGATGCCCAGGGCCCCGAGGGGAGGGGAAGGGGCGGAAATGACACCAGAAACGGAGACATTTCCGAGATGGAACATACCATCAACAGCTTTCATACCACGATTTGCAGACAACTTGACTCAGGCTTCATTAATACACTGGCAAATACTTCTGTGGCAGTACTGGAATAGAAATGATTTCTGGCGATGGCCTTCCTATAAGCCAAACCCAGTCCAGTAGCCATGAAGTAGCCAACACTATCCTATAATAGTCAAATTCTATAGAAACTTTACATCCACTGTTACAGAAGCATTCCAGGCAGCATTCCTTGCACAGGTATTAGTATAAACACATTTAGAGAAACTTTTCAAACAGAAGTTGATGGACTAAAGAAATATTCTAACCCTTTATACTTCCATAGCAGTATTTCAATCAGCTCTTCACATACTTCACAAATGTTTCCAAGCTTTAGTTTCCAAATTAAAATGTATGCTAAATCCCTCTCTAAATCTGGGCTTTAAAAAGCAATGCCTTGTTTGAAGGAATGTGCATTTAATTATGATGTCCCTGGGAGCTATGAATCTCTAGGAAATCGTCCAAAGATCTTTCTTAGCTTGATTCAAGTAATAAATATTCAAAAAGGGTGGGGTAAGCAGAACTACGGAGGAAGCCTTGAAGTGAACAATATGGGGCAAATTTTTGTTATTTAAATAACAACCTGCAGAGGAAGACTTAGCAATAACAATTTCCTTTTCATCATCCAAAGAATCTTCAAACTTAGCTTCTCTGCAGATTTAAACAAGAGATTGGTGTGAAAAGAAAATTCAACAGTGTATATAAATGCTGCAGGTCCCTATGTCACCATCCAGGAGAGACTTGAACATTCACACATACCCAATCAGAGGGCAAAGGCAGGCGATTATTTCTTTCTTGAAAAAAACTGATGAGGGGATTGTGTACTTACCTAAGATATTTTCATGCCTCAGCATCACAGTGTTGTACAATTCTGTTTCCCTAAACCACGACTTCTCATCCCGGGAGGAAAAGATCTTCACCGCAACGTTCTCCCCTTGCCAGCTGCCCCTCCACACCTCACCATACCTGCCCTTCCCTGTAGAAAACAGCACAGAAGTGACATTGGGCAGGAGGGCAGCAACTCCCAGCCCCTCCCGTGGAAAAACACCACTGGGGGGACATTGGTTGGCCAGAAAGTCCATTTGGGTTTTTCTCTAAGATGTTATGACCAACCTGATAAATAACACTACCTCTTGCTTGTAAAGACATCTAAAAGCAAGGTGGAAATTGCCCCTCCCAGCCACCCTCTTGTGATATCACAGTAAACACTCTCAGAACCTGCATTCGTACAATGAGCTGCTAGTTACAGAGTTTACATTTACATCCCTCTCTTAAAAGGTATGAAGTGCATATGGTTTGTAAAAGCACATGAAAGTTAGTAAGACTCAGAAAATGGTATTGGTTATTAGACTTCAGTGTTGATGAAAACCAAGAAACGTGTATGTGGCTAAATTGAATAGCTTACGTGATCCCTCTCCTTCATAATGGAGCAACACAGGCATTTTCTAAGAGTCCAAATTGGTGAATTTACATAGGCCTTTATATTTTTCACAAAGGAGACTAGGAAGTTTGAGATGTGCGTTCTCAAGGATTAACACACATGCACACACACACAGAACAACGCTGGTGCAGGAGATAGAGACCGGCAGTCTCTGCCATCTGTAAAGGATTTCTTGGCAGAGGATATATTTCCAAAGAGGATCTGCAACATCTTAAACGTGTAATCCCAGAACAGTCCTGATTTCTGACACTGGTTATGGGTGTTCCCTTGTGAGACAGTCCCTGTGATTCCACAAGTGGGCGACATTGAAAAGGCCCCTTGGAGAAGACATTTTCAAACCACGGTGACTCGCTGTGATCGGATCCATGGAGGAGAGTCCTGGCACAACGGGTGGCTTGTCACCAACATGCTCCTGCTTCCACTCTTCTCCTTAATTACAGGTAGATGATCAGGGAGGTTAGGTGGAGGAGGGAATTACCACGAGACAATGGGGATTGTCACAGGGTATAATCAAAGGTGAGGACAGACGCCCGAACCTAGAACATAACACAGCAGGAGATCCGACTTGCAGAGCGGTGGGGCCTTCCACCAAGGCAAGTGGCTGATGGGAACCTCAGCTGGTAAAGACCGTATACAGGAACATATGCATATACAGGAATACAGCTCTTTGCTGGAAAACTAAGCCGCCAAGAACCCAAACATAGAGAAGGAAAGCATGTCTGTACGGAAGATAATGTCCTGAAGCATAATCAAATCTGCTCAATCTAGATTCCCTTACAATAAGCAGTGTCTCCCTACTAAATACCAATGACTAATCCAAAGGGCATTAAATGAACCCAGTAAGGGTCTCTGTGGGCCACTGTCAAGTCACAAAAATCGTACTGGGTGCAGGATTAATTGGAATAAACTCATGGCGACTGTCCAGCATTTGTAGTTTAAGATGAAGACCAGTGCTAAGATCTACAGCATGGACTGCTACAAAATGGAACGTTAATCTTCTCCTGCCTTTGGTTCCATTCTGTATCTTTATTAGCCCTCTGGCCTCATATCCTCATTAGGAAGGAGAGAAAAAAACCCCAGAGCAATGTGGACATTACGATATAGTTGCCTCAAATCCTTTTTATAAAGGAAACAGAGACAGATGTCAGTGTAAGTAGACAGACCTGAAACAGAAACCTACTTCAGTGCTTTTCAAAGGCTTTTAAGTTGTCAAATGCGTTCTGCAAATGCAACCTTATGCATAAGTCCCTGAAAACAGAAGCAGAGCTGCCTCAAAGTCCTGGCCATGGAGACCCAAAAGGGGATGCTTTAACACCTGAAATTTAGAGGTTCACTGATCACCACCTGTAACAACTGATCTAGTCCAATTCCCTGTATTTTTGAACCAAAAATGGTAAGATACTATCCAAACAGTTCATGACATGTATTTTTATCCAAGGCTGTACTACATGAACACTAGAAGCTACTGAGATGCATGGCTCTTTAGCATTAAAGCAGTGAAATGATGAATTTGAACTATTTCTTAAAATGCTGAAGAATAGCTATATAACCACAAACAGTATGCCTTTTTAAAGATGCAGTATTATTTTGTCCTCTGGACTCTGGGGCCCACCTCTGAGGGCTGCAGGCTGCTGTTGCGTGAGTGACTGTCACGGGACAGCTGGGTGTGGGGTGATGTCCCTCCTCACTGCCTTCTGAGCCCAACACAGTCACCCTTGTTTATGATCAAATAGGATGTTCGCGGGTATAAGAAAACTACCTTGGTTGTAAGCAGTGAGCATGTTGGGAGCTTTTCCACTTTTATTAATATTTTCCCTACTCACAGTCCACCGTGGAGGAGATGCATGAAGTGGGAGTTCAGGAACAATCACAGTAGCTACAGACCTAGAGAAAAGGCCACAGGCTCTTGCCAGTCGCCTGTGCACCTCAAGGTGGCAGTCGCTGTTTTTACTACCTCGGCCCACCTGCCTTCCACTGCTGTATCTGGGGATGCCCTAGCTCCCATGAAAACAGGAAGAAAAGTTGGAGGGTAGCAGCCAAGGGTGAAGCAGCCTATGAAGGCCAGTCACCTCCCAAAAGCAAAAACTGAGATGGCAGCAGGTGCAAAGCCAGCTCACGCCTCCCAAACTGGGAGAGCTAGGAGGAGAGTGGGGAGATGGTTCTAACCCATCACTGCCACTGCGGCCATCCCTGCGCGCCGTCTAAAGGAGGGATTAATGAAAACTGTCATGTGACTTGCAGATACCCCAAAATCAGGACTTAAGAAGCACGCTGCACCATCTTCCAAGAGGACAATTCAGCAATATATACGACAAGCCATAAAAAGTTAAAACTTTGACCCAGGAACCCCAATTCCTGGAAGTTTATTCTGCTCACTCAAAGGAAGCAATGTGCGCCAAATTTTTTCAAGTATTGTTTAAGTTATTACTCAGAGACAATTACACAATCACTCAGATACCTGTGATGTGTATAAATACATGAAAATGTGTATGAGCTTAAAACTGAAAACGGGGACACATTACACACTGTGATTCCATCTCTACACGAATATATTCTGATACAGGGGGAAAAAATGTGAGAGGCCACAGAGAAATGTACATAGCTCCTTCAAAGAAAGGAGTTATAAGGGTAGCTTTGGCAAATTTATTTCTTTTTTTTTTAAGGGGGAAGAATAAGCAAGTAAAAAATTGCAATAATTTAAGATTATTGTCCAAAAACCAACTTACCTCAGGTTCACCAATGCCTATCTTGGGTCAGGAGCAGCCATCCTAGCTCATTTTCAAGCAGTCCCAATATCGTGAAGGGTTTACTTAAAACCGAAAGGCTTTGACTAGGCATTTTCTATACTAACTAGTGGCAGACTCCTTTGAAAAGAACTTTTCCAAGTTCAAGTGCTCCAACACAAGTCACAGACTAGAAGCATAGCTACTCCGCGGGGCTATCTCACACCTCCGGACATTTAACGAGCAAGAGACAAGAAGAAGCAGATTTTCCAAGGTCCACCTACTTCTAGAACCACAGCCAACACTGCACAGAACCCACAAAGAAAGGGAAAGGAGAATTACCAACACACTCCAGCAGTGTGATCTGACGGGCCACTGTTCTCTGTACCAGAAAAGGGAGACCAGAGCCGCTTCCCGATGTACACGAGTGATCCAATAAATCCTGTGGTTCAAAACAAGGAGAAAGAGAAAGGATTGAGGAACCGCTTCCCGGTCAGAGCGTGCATCTGGGTGTAACTTGCACGGAGGCTGCGATCCTGGAAACGCGGCCCGTCCGTGTGCATGGAAAGCCCCACTGGATGAAGGACCGATCTTATTTCTTAGCCAAACCTTAAGCTAGCCCCTTCCCTAATATGGTATCAGTTTCCCTGAGGGATCTTCCTGAGTAGTCCTTTCTTGTACTCAGAGTTTTAGAATAAAATAGCTGAAGAAAGAAAATGAGTACCAAGTCAAAGATGTAAATTAAAAAGCCCAAAATATAGGGCTGAGCCCAAAGGAAAGCAGTAGACAGAAAGTGGAGCAAAAATAAAAGGCTTTCAAGTCCAAAAGCTGAGCACAGTTGACCATGTTCTGCCCTGCTCATGATATCTACCAAGGGGTATACGTGAATTGACATGCCAGCTAAGGAACTCCAATCAGGAACAAACAACTCTAATGCAGTGGCCGTGTGCATCCTCGAACTGGTACACTCAAAACAGAGTGACCAGGATGCAGGTTACCTTTAAGGTAGGCAAGGAATAAGAGTCATGAAATTAATACCTCTGTGTCATTTCCTTTTTTAAAAAATAGTTGTCTACTCTTAATTTTTTTTTAATTGATGAAAGATTTTTTAAATTCTATAGGGCTTTACAATTTTCAAAAGTTTCTCACACATGATTTCATATACTGTCTGTCATTCTTGATGTCAGTTACCCACAAAGCAGAGAAAGAAAGAAATATAACTTCCATTAAAACATAAAACCATACCCCAAATCTACTGGGCTTTCCTTGCGGCTCATCTGATAAAGAATCTGCCCACAATGTGGGAGTCCCTGGGTTCAGTCCCTGGGTTGGGAAGATCCCCTGGAGAAGGGAAAGGCTACCCAGTCCAGTATTCTGGCCTGGAGAATTCCATGGGCTGTATAGTCCATGGGGCCACAAAGAATCACACACAACTAAGCGACTTTCACTTCACTTCACATTTACTTCTAAAAACGAACACACTGCAAAAAAGATTCCCAATTAGTTCATTCATAAATTTTCCATTCTTACTCTCAGTGCAAGCCAAGAAGCAGACGCCTTTTTGAATCAGGAATGGATTTTCTATAATAAACAATACTGTGCCTATGGTGATTGTGGTAATGTTACAGCAGTGTTGAGCTGACACTCCCCAAAGCTCCTCCTTTCCCAAACACTGTAGCCGGCCTGTTGAAGAAATACATTTCTTTGTTCAAATTTCACCGTCTTTTACTTACTCTGAGCACCACTCTGAAATACTGTTGATCAGCAAAATTACCAAAATCTGAACATCCAAAGAAAGAATTTAGAATTCTTAAAAGCCACAAAATAGATAATCAGCAAGAAATTGAATGTAGATGAAGTAGCTTCACATCTCCCTAGCTCTTTTGCTGTTCACTTTTCTCTTTATTCATCCATTTTTTTTGAAAGAATAATTTTGAAAATTTAACTTTTTTTTTTAAATAATGTGCAGTCCTGGTTCTAAACCTAGTTCATAGACTTCAGGACGGGGGAAAAAAGAAATACCAACCGAAGACTAACAAACATTACTTCAACATTTGGATGCCAAGGCTTCTTTTTCAGTGCATGGGAGCTGTTTAGTAAGGTTCACATTGCTGAGTCATGTAAATGAGAAAATCACTTAAATAAGCAAGTCTGTAAACCAATAATGATGACTTGTTTTAAATGGTGTTGTTTAGTATGTCCTATTGTGATATACTGTCCTTTAACATGGCTGAGTGGAGAAGACGATCTTAGCATACGCTACCATTCTGCTTTCAGAATTACAGAAGCCATTTAGATAGTAATTTAGACTAGAGGTTCCCAGCAGTGCCCGATGTGATTAGTTACATTAGCAATTCTAAGAAACAAAGTTCTGACTACGTGATCTCATACTTTTGCTAAAGTTTTGTCAGGATTCAACCTTGTACCTTCCTTGCTACTAACTCAAAGAACTTGTTTAGTTTGCCCTAAAATGCGAAATAAACTTCTTAGTACACTTCTAAAGAAAAACTGGTTTTCTACTTTTTGAATGAAATGTCCTTATCCCCTCTTTTCCCAGTCTGATGTAGCAGAATTTAAATAGGTAGGGAAAAGAGAGCTAAACAAGTTTCCTTCCCCTTTTTTTTCATACGAAACTTGACTGTAGTCCAGCGATGCAGAAGGCAGTAGGATAGGCTAGCTCCCAACCTGTATCAGCCATCAGGACGGGCTAGTGCCCAGCCTGTATCAGCCACCATCAAAGTCTGCAGAGCTGGCTAAAGGCAGTCGTCCAGGTGTAGCACCTGAACTCCCAAGACTGGTGACAGCAAGTCTTCTCCAGCAAAAACGCTTAACTGCAGAACTCCCCATCACTTTTAGGTTTGTTATCTAGCAGAACAAGACTTAATTCAAGACAGTTTTAGGCAATGCACAGTCATGGCATAAATAACACTGAATCACATTAAAAGCTGCCACCCTGACCATCTTTCAATTCATCAGTCAATGATAAGGAAAGCATCGATTTGATATCAGCATGACTTTTACCATCTTTCTAATATTCACAGATCTTTGCCTTTTTTAAAGGGACCATCTGACTCAGCATAGTACCCCTGTAGAATGTTATTACTTTTCCCTTCACAATGTGAAGCACTTGACAGAACCTATTCATAGCATGTAGTTCTCTTTCTCACTTAAAGCTTAAAGGTGCTTTAAAATTAACACCTGACAAACAATTTCAAAAAGTGAAAAAAGTCGCTTCTTAATGTGATTTCATCATTTGAAACTGTGCAAAAAGAGTAACTTTAAAACATACAAATGCAATGGTTTCTAACTCTGTGCAAGCCACAGGCTGATGGTGAGCCAGAGAAATGCAGCTGATCTGAACAGTATGTGCTGTATTTGTCAAATACACAACAGATTTTGAAAGTTTTTTTTTAAAAAAGGATGCAAAGTATCTCATTAATAATTATTTATGATTATATACTGAAATGATAATTATTCTGTTAACTATGATATGTTAAATATATTCTTAAAATCAATACCATCTGTGGATTGTTTTTGTTTGTTTTTTACCTTTTTTAAAGACAGCAAAGAGATCCTAAAGGAAATCAACCTTGACTATTCACTGGAAGGACCGATGCTGAAGGTGAAGCTCCAATACTCTGGCCACCTGAGGCCAAGAGCCGATTCATTGGAAAATACCCTGATGCTGGAAAAGATTGAGGGCAGGAGGAAAAGGGGGCAACAGACGACGAGATGGGGGTGGCATCACCAACTCAATGGACATGAGTTTGAGCAAACTCTTGGAGATGGTGAAAGCCAGGGAAGCCTGGCGTGCTGCAGTCCATGGGGTTGCAACGAGTCAGACACAACTTAGCAATTGAACAGCAACACCAGCTAGAAAATTTTCAATTACACGTGCCACACATATTTCTATTGGACAGCACTGGTTTAACCAAATGAGTGCCCTCCACAAGGGGGCAGCACAGGAGCACAAAAAATGTAATAGCTGCTTTTTTGGATGTCAGGTTTTAAAGTCTTAAATTACAGGGTGTTAAAATAATCCAGACAGGAAAGTGATTTTTAATATTAGGCAAAGGGTGCCTTTTTTTCTAAAAGCACTATTATTGCTAAAAATAGAGTAACTGCATACCATAAACTCCAACCCTGCCCTCCCACCATCAAAATTATAGGTGACCATTGTCTGTCCCTGTCCCTTTACTCCCCAAAGAAAAATAACTACCAAGATTCAACTAAAATAAATCCACTCACTCATTTAATGTAAATGTCTGTCTAAAATAAATGTTCTCACGTAGAGGCGACTAAACTCACATAGGCATGCCAGCATATACTTGCTCAGAACAGAAGACACCAGTAGTATGTGCGCACTGTCGGGTCACCAGTAACTGCTAAGCATTTCACACTTGAAATAAGAAAGCATCTTCAGCCATCTCTGTCACACTAGGGGTCCCCTGGAGCCCAAACTCACTGCTAAAGTGCTGTCTCCAACGTTGGTGGTGATGAGCCCTTCAATGGTGCCGTATTCCACATCTCTGGGGTTGAGGCGTTCTTGATTGCGCCTTTTAAATTTTCGGAGAGCGACTCCCAATAGGCAGGCTAGAAGGCATACTGCGAACACTACAGACAAAATGATGAGGCCAACCTCCAGGTGGAAATTCTGTGTTCCAGGAAAAGATTTCCCTGGAGATGGGGGAGAGAAGGGTAATCGGCTGTAGGATCATTGTTTTTAATATTTAGCATAACCAATACCTAACAAGTAGCTCCTGATTCCGACCACATAGTTTTATAAGTCACAAAGTGCTAAAACTAAAATACTTCTAACACCTGGCCAATAGCCCAGTCATTTAACCATTATTCATTTAGACACTATAGGATTTTGAAAAAATTCCACTGAGAATCAACTTAATGCATGTGTGAAATTTTAAAATATAAAGTACTATACAAATCTGATACTATCCTTATTAACTTAAAATTTGATCTGTAAGCATGTTTTATCACCAAGCCCTTACAGACAGATATTATGCTGCAATATTCCTATGAGAAAGTGCATCTGAGTTAAGACCAAATTATCCAATCTGGGGCCTTCTCTTCAGCATTATCTTGGATATCTATTGCTTGTATTCTCATTGCTATTTTTACATCATGATTTGTGCCTAGGAACCTATGCATTCAACTTTCTTTAACTCACTTATTCAACATTAATTCACTCACTTAAAACATTCACTCTTTGATTCACTCACTCACCTGATCACACATTGACTCTCTGGCTCAGACATTAACACATCACCCATTCAAACATTTATGTGTTCATTCACCTGAACACTCACATGTCACAGAGGCTTTCATCTTGTCTAGCGAGTTAAGTCAAAGTTTCTTAGTTGGATAGTGAAGGTCATAATTAAAAGATTCCAGAGCAATTATCACCGCTGAATTTCAGACCCCTTCCTAAGACATTATACAACCAAGCTTTGTTCTTCCCCACGAAGGTCTTAATTCTTTCCATGTTTCTGGCCCCTTCAGTCATCCAATCTCAACCTTAATTTCCTTTATAAATTTCTCTAAACTTTCCAAATCCAAATTAATCAACAGCTTGGCACATAACACTCCATGGTACGTGTCATTTGTCAAATAAAGTATAAAACTAATTATCTACAACATTATATTATAAATATCACGCCTCCTTAATTAAATTAGAAATTCCTTAAGTAAATAAATTTTGTATTACAACTCTAATACAGCAGAGTCTTCTGCAGATGAGAAACTTTTCATACTGTAGACATGATTTTTATGTGAATGCAGACATTTTTCATGGTCTATCCACTCTTATTAATCACAGTTTAACTCACAAGGTTTAAAAGTTTATTCCATCAAGTACCCTTTTTAGTTTTAACCATTTAATATAAAATCTCTTTTATTATTCAATCCTATTTGCTTATCAGACTTTAACCTTTTCTATAGACCTTAAGGTCCTCACCATAACTTTAAAAATTATTAATTATGCAACATGACCTTGTATCAGTTTTTTGTTTTTGCTTTTTTTTTTTTCATTTTTCTGTCTTTCTCTCTTGCTAGTTAGCCTTTCTGGCCTTGGATGATCCTCGTAACCTCTCCTATAAGTTTGTTTCTTTTTTTGTTTGTGAGTGTAAGATTGATTAAGGACACCTATTAAAAATGTACTATATATTAAGACAGTAAATTTGGCTTGGACTGAATCTACAGACTAAGGTACATCAATATTTGTAGGGACTTTGAGATGCAGATTAGGGCTCATTTTATGGGAAAATGAAGAGGATCAAGAGGACTGAAGTCCATATTGACTACAATATGGAAAAGATTCCACGTAAGCTATAAGGCTGAGGTGAAATCTCACCCAGCTTCAAGTTGCAGTGTGAGATCACTGGGCACCTGATACAGGAGAATGGCTTTGTCCCCTTCCTTTTAAAGAAGGAAAGCTATTCCTCTCAGATACCAGAGCGTTATGTTCCATTTTCCTCCCTACATACTCAACATCGAGACGAGTACCTAATAAGCACAACTGTTTTAAAAATTATGATCGCACAGCTCCTTTCAGAAAAAGCTATCAGGAGCTAGTCACCTTCTCATGACACCAAGAGACGTCTGGCCTGCCAAAGCATCCCCACAGTAGATATCCCTTTGCTCACTTTCCCAAAAACATCTGTCCTCCTTATAGATTCCAAAAGGACATGCCTTTCTCTTTCTCACTGGAGCTAACTTCCTTGTCACCCATTGTGCAAAGAGTAGGAGGAAAACCTTGTAGCTGCTCACAGCTTTAACCCACAAAGAACCAGGACAAGACTAACTAAAACCCTTGCTCTGAGGATAGAAAAGTCCATGGGAACCTTTGGTAGGCAGCTGGGCCGTGATGTTCCTGTTACACCAGTCCCCTTGGCAGCACTCCACAGCCTGGCCGGGTGACGGCGGGGTCTTACAGGTCATCTTCCCCTGCTCGTAGACCTGGAAGCAGCCTTTCTGGTAGACGTGGAAGCCGTCGTTTATGCTCAGCGAGGAAAAGCACTGCTGGCCCTCACAGTGGTCCTCACTCCCGCAGGAGAGGCCTTCGCACACACACATGTAAAGTCTGGGGTTTGCCTTGGGCTTCTCATCTGCAGAGTGGGGAGAGAAAGGAAGACAGACAGAAATCACTGTGTGGGTTGTAACCCCACTGGGGGAATCACACAGTCTCTCCAAGACCAATACAAACACACTAACCGAACAGAAGAAAGTCAGGTGAAGCATCACCACTGGTCATGATCTTGTATCTCTCATCTGACCAGCCACCAAATAATAATCACCTCTCAAGATGATATGAATGTGTTTCTATAAGCTGAGTGTGCTTTTAGATCCTACGAGGCTGAAGAACGGTTATCATCTGTTATAGGCTTCTGAAAATGGGACTTCTCCCATTGTGGCTTTCAAGGTATCTGGTGGGCTCTCATATCCCAGTTCTCGAATCAGAATGTTTTTACCAGAACATAATAATGCTCATTGCTTTTCTTTTTTTGTAGAAGGGGCTCCTAGATACATGGCATCTGCTAATACCAGCTCCTGCTAGCTGCATACGAAACTCACACAAGGGCAGCTGATGTTCCTGCCATCACCTGTCTGCTTCAGAAACACAACAGTACAGTGAGGGTTCACAAAGGTGCGCAGTCTATAATTACATATCCAGATTATCGATAGTTTCACTTAGATGTCTAGATTAATTTTTCTGTAGGAGAACACTTAAGTTTTTACATTAATTACTATGGGAATTCATCACTGCTAAAACATTTTCAACTGGCAGAAAAAAAAAAATTGGCACTAATTATTGAGGATGGAGGCACAAAAAGACAAAGGGAACAGAGCAATGTTTGAACAGTAAAGTAACAAGTGGGGCAAAAGGAAAAGCCTACGCAGGTTGGTCCAAAGCACAAGACAGATCATCAGTGAAGCATACCTCACCAGACCTAACTGTCTCTTCTTTCCGAAAACACTCATCTGCAGTTTCATCTTTCAAAATCACTCTTTTCTTTCCTGTGTTAGAATAATTAGTTCAGACTTGCTGGTACCAACAGTTTCCACTAGTGGAGAAGGAAAGGGAAGACAGAATATAAACAGGCAATTCCTGGAGGCCCCTGATCAGTCTGCTGAGGCCACTTCGACCAAAGCACTGTTCATATTAAGGGGTGGCGCCTTTCAAAACTCTCCCTGAAGGTCTGCAGCACACACAGGCTGCCTTCTAGTCCCTGAACCCTCTGTGGCAGCAGGTCAGTGAGAGAACGGCTTCCTTCTTAAAATAACAGGTCGGATGGCTGTGCTTTCAAGAGGAGACCTTAAGGTAAGGTCTTTGAAAATGTCAAGTTCATTTACACAGATTTTTGTGGGTATGTGTGGAGGTGTGGGTTATCTCACAAAGAGAAAAGCCTTCTTCATCTTTCTTCTTCCCTCTTCAAAGCAGTGAAAAATAGTTCACTGCCCACTGTAACGTGGGTGCCTCGTCCCACAGAGTAAGCGCATACAGACACACAGACACAAGCTTTCTATTTATAATTGACTTGCTAGGTCTTTTGAAAACCACAAGGGGCTCATCCAAGAGCAGAGACATGCCAGAAAGCAGAAAATCCAAAATAGCCGCTGACAGTGTATGTATGTCACCAGTCTCACCCCCAAGGAGCAAGCGCCCTCAGACATTTTTAATGAGCAATAACGCTAATGAGCTGAGGGGTAGTCTTTTATTTTTCCTTGCCTAGAGAAATCCAAGAGAAATTCCAGTACCAATCTATTTCTATGAGGATGAGAAACATATATATCTGTTGACATAATCCAGCAAAAAGTTTACTCTTGCCAAAAGCAAGTTGAAAGATAATATTTCTAGGGAGTCTAGACATGCTTGCCACTCTCGGATGGCACAAAGCTGTGCTAAGGGCTGCCAACTATGCTGCCCAACAGGTGATGGCTCTCTGGAGGGAAATGGATGGGTGGGGTGAGGGGCAGAGTTAGTGGTGTCATAACTGATTTGCGATCATAGCTGAGAATTTAAAAGTGTATGTTGAAAAGCTGTTCAGTAATGTAATTTATGTAAATGTGAAACACAAATGTGTATTTTAAGACCCTAAATAATTTTTAAAGGTCATGGATATCCAAAAATACATACTGAACACACTAAAGAGGTTGTATCTGTTGATGCTGGGTTGGGGAAGAGGGGTTGAAGGGGTAAAACAAAAATAATACAGGAGAGGAGCTGGCCAGACTGATAATGAATAGAGCAGGATGAATCATTTACTTGCTACACGTATGGTCTGCCAGGAACAACAACAAACAACCACCCCAGGCCATAGAGGGCTCACTCATCACTGATTCTATGGAAACAGATGGTTCAGGGTACCGAAGAATTAATCGCTCTTGGTGGTTCTAATTAAAAAAAAAAGTCAATTAAAAGAAATAAAGTAATGACGATAATAATTTCTCTAATGTGCCTTCAGAGTGAACTCAGTTCTTAAAGTCAGAGCCCAAACTCCTGGTGCATAGGCTCAAGATGTCCCCTGCCCTGCCGAGGCTTTTGAAAGGACATGGGGATGGTCTGACAGATGTCTGAGCTGTGACCTAGAGGATACTGCCAGAAGCGAGCAGCCTCAAGTACATACCATCTTTAGTAAGACAGCCCACCAGAGCCAACCCTGCAGTGCACCCAGGCCTAACTGGGTACAGATCTTAATCAGATCTTATCCTGTGAGGTCACACTCTGAGTTAAAAACCAAGGTTTTCAGATTTTCCCTGCCACAATCAGAAAAAAGGAAAAAAAGAAGGAAGACAACTCTTAACTCTTTGTAATAATTAACTCAGTCTCTGATATGGGACCATGAGTTCAGTTCAGCAGTTAGCAAATGGAAAAATGTAAAAACTCCACCAGCTCTGCTTCCTATTTTGCTTTTCACCAACATTTAATTTTCTTAATTTGTGAATTCCCATATAACTAATTAGCAGAGCCCTTAGTGAATCAGATGTTTTTATACAGCCAAATATGAAGACCTTAAATTCACAAGAATATAAGAATGACCCCGTGCACCCCCACACACATCTACACTAGACCGAAACATTAGTTAAACACCACTTTGGCAATTTTACCCAACAGAGTAGATCAACCTACGAGACCCCAAAAAGATTTTCTGAGCCAGGATCACTAATTCAACAAAGCAGGTTAAAAGCAAGGTAGCCGCATTTTCAGATCTTAATGTTCACAATTCTAAGAAACACAACAGGCCCCCAAATGCCTGTGACTCACTGTTTTCATCTTGTTAAAATTTAGGAATAACCATAACATTTGTGGCCCTGGGATATCTTATTTGGGGTAGGCTTGTGGGGTGGGGAAGTGTGAGAATTATCACAAAGCGCTTTTTAGGGCCACAAACAAGGGTCTGTGGACCTCTAATCTCTCAGACTGAGATATAAATACATTACACATCGGGGAACACTGAGGAAGGATAATCACTTTCTGTGACTGATTTTCAACAGTCCAGCCAGGAAGCACCACATCTGATATGAAGCATTTTACACTTGCCTGTGCAAATCACTAGGAAGTGCCCCGGCAGAAGGCAGTCAGTCTACTCTACCTAATTGACGCTCATTTAAATAATTCAGTAATTGAAACATTAAGCCAGAGGTATTCCCTCTGTGCAGGGCTCACCCACACTGTTTGTTCTAAAGGCACCTCCCAGCATTACTCAGTGTTATGGCTGGCACCCTGTGCCCTCTGGAGCCCCAGAACCAGGCCTGTGTGAACACACTGGCAGCCCACGTCTGGCTGGGAGCAGCAGGGAGTCCTCGGCGCCACCTGGAAGGATCCGGGGCTGGCTCTGCAACCATAGGCTCAGGCTGAGGATCCCAGGGGGTCACCAAGGCCAAATCTTTTAAAAGATTCTCCTTGTTCTGGGCGATACCCAGCTCACCATCTGGACATACCTACTCTCACAGCCTAATCCTGGACTGGCAGAGGAAGAGGGAGAGCAAAGAGCACCGTGGATTTTCTAAGACTCTCTACGGTTTGGGATGATCTTGGGCCTCAGAGTAACAGGACCCACATTCCTATCTTAAGTGGGACTTGAGCAACTTAGGCACACTAGGAAAGGATTTCCACGTTCTCCTGCCCACCTGCGCAGTCATGCACTCCAGAATGCTCTAAGGCATTTCAGTCGATGATCATTCTTAATGGTGCACAAAACCCCACATATCCCACTGAAGTCTTTGACACAGAAGACAAATGAGAAAATGCTCCAAGTCAACCAGCCTGTAGCTGTGATCCCAGGAATCAGCAAAGGGAACAGCTGAATTTCTTACAGGCTCACCTCAGAGTGGCATAAACAACACTGCAATGATTAGACGCCTATCTGTTAGACTATTGTCCAATAGCTCAGAACTTTATAGGCTAAAAAAGGAACCCCAAACATCCGTGGACTTCTTCCAACAGTATAAACAGTTCATTCATTTGAAATGACAGCTTCTATTAGGCTCATAGATATGGGAGGCCTTCCATCAGCTCCTAATCCGAGAGTGCAGTATGGCACCTTTCCAGAATCTTCAGCATTTGAGATCTCTGGCATTAAACAAAGGCTTACGGAAGGATTTTGCAATGCCAGGTATCACTGCCAGCAAGCCTGCTCCTGAGACAGAAACACAAAGGTCTGTCCAGACTGCCTAGTGAAGGGCATTTGATGGTCTGGCAAGAAAGCAGGCTATATGCTTGGAAATAAAAGACACCCAGGTGCCTAAATGCTCTCATTATAAAACATCCACTTAGGGAACCCAAATCATTTTTTTTTTTTAACTTGAACAGAGAAATTGATATCTGGTAAAGTTTTAAAAGCCAAGAAGAAAATATGAATAGGGGCAACTAAACAGGATCACATATAAATTAGAATAATGACAACAGAAAATGACAGTAGGGTTTCCACAATTTTAAACTCACAATGCCTCCACTCTAAATGTGTCCTTCCTCCAGGGTTCCCTCACTGAGCTAATGGTGCCCCCATTTCAGATCTACAAGCCGGACTCCATGACCCTCAAAATGGAGATACACAGGGAATTCCCAGTGGTTAGGACTCTGTGCTTCCACTGCTGGGGCCCAGGTTCAATCCCTGGTCAGGGAACTAAGATCCCACAAGCTGCGACCCTGCCTCCCTCAAAAACAGGGGGAGACACAGTGGTTGCCCTGCCCTGGCTGACCTGCTCTCCACCCTTCCAGCGTCACCTCTGATCCCCTTGGTTCTGGGAAGGGTTCCTCCTGCTTCAGGAGCCCAGGTCTGGTAGGTATGGAATTCCCCACCATGGGATGCTGGTCTTCCTTCCTGAAGACACCCGCCACCCCGTCTGTGTCCGTCTTCCCTTCAGATCTCACCTCATTCTCTCAGAGGAGCCTTTGTTCACACCCCCAAATGTAAAGCAGGAGCCCCGCCCACCATGTACACTCACACACACGTTTGCACGGCTGTTCCACGTCCAAGTCTCCCCTCCAGACTGTGCACCCCATGAGGGGAGGAGCTGAGCCCACTCGGCTCACCGTTAGGCTCCCCACAACTGCCTCAGCCCCTGGTGGGAGGACTCGCCTGATGAACGTTTAGCTCCAGAATGAATTTTCTCTTCACAGACAGGATTTAGAGGTGGGAAGAGACATGATGCTGGTTTTCAGAGCAGACTGAGCCTATAAAGTCTTTAAATGTCAGCAGAGATCTTCAGGCAAGGCTTAGTCACCGAGCCAGCGTGTCTGTGCAAACCCCTTCTCCCTGCAGGAGCTCGCCACGCGTCACAGCTGCTCACCTACTCGGCCTTACAAGTGTGGAAAATTGGTACTTTTTGTGGTATGGTAGGTCTTCTGTTTGCTTGTTTGTGTGTGTTGGAAGAAAGAAGCAAAATGCAAGAGTTCTGAAAACAAGAAATTATTTAATATATCAATAGAAGAGCACGGCTTTTATGGGAGGTCCTTCCAGCCTCTATGATGCCATGGTGATCAGAATGATCAAAACACGAGTGCCCTGGCTCCAGCCTGTTTAGAGAGGTCTTGCAGGACTTGCCTGCTCAGCAGGGAAAGGATGCGCCTGGTCTCTGCTACCATTTTTCTCCTATCAGTGAAAATAATGGCATTTTCAGCAGGGAGTGAGGAAGAGTGAATTACATCATTTTCCCCTTCTTGCTCTGCTGAAGGTGATAAGGATTCCTAAGTCACCCTGCATTTGAACTGCTGAAGCTGGGGGGTGGAGTAGAGTTCCATCTGTTTATTTTGTGTCTGGGCTGACTCCTTGTCTCTGAAATAATCCCTGTAAATGAAGTCTATTGCAGCAGCCACACCTTTTATTTCAAAGCCAAAAACTCAGTCTGTGTTTTAATGACTAACAAGTTAAAGAGCATTGTGGGGTATTGACCTAAGACAATACTGGTCTGTCTCTTCCGTGATTTTTATGATTCCGTGAACACAGCAAAGACTTAGCTTTAACATGGGTGCCATGTCTGTGAAGCAACTCCTTCACAGGGGGGAAATATGGGGATCATTATTTAATCTTTCTTCACTTTTGTCTTCAAACTTCCTGAATTGGCGCTTCATATAAACAAATGATTACCAGGCCTAATGGAAAGTACCTACTGAGGAATTCTTTCCAATACAATATACCCCTACCCCCCCCCCATGTATTATTGACAATTCTTGCATCTGAGTGAAGCTCCAGTTGTCGGAGAGTAACAGAGAGGACCACAGGCTGAAGGAGGGAGAAATGCACTGGGGAATTGTAAACACTTCAGAGAAGTCATTCCTTGTTTAAATTCAGGAGAGCCAGTGACACGGTACCATCTATAGCATGTCTTAGGCTTGAAGCTCTGCTCACAACGTGGGAAGAGATGCTTCTGACTCATTTGGGTTGTCTCCACCACCCCTTAGGATATCTGGGGAGTACATGGCTGCTCCAGTGAGGTTTCCTACACAGGCTCTATACTGAAAACATACTGCATGGGACCAGACAGCAAAGAAGGGCCAACAGAGCTCCTACTTCTCTTCCCCTCCAGAGCCCATGACCTTCTTCTCTGGTAATCAGGGACAGAGCCTCCAAAGTCGCCAATCTCTGCTTACCATCAGCCAGCCGCCACCGCACCCTGACTCCATTTCTGGAAGCTTTCAAATCAGAGATAAACCCTTCAAAAGATGGGCAGCACTCCAGTTTGTTAACAACAAACTTAAGACTGCCAGCCTCTAGGTATCGTGGCACCCAGACCTCAAGGCAAAAACATCTAGAAGTAGTTAAATCCATCTAAATTCCTCCTCCTCTCAAGCTCTCTACCCTACCCCATCCCAGAGAACAGCAAAGATGAGGTATTTTCTAGACTCTTTTCTTTCCAGCCCAAATGAAACCAAAGAGATCAAAATACCCAAGGGGAAAAAACTGGGGCATAGCCCAAACCTCTGACATTGCTGCTTTCCTGTCCCCCAATTTTCTAATCACGTCCCAAAGTCCTGTAGGTTCACAACTCCATGCAAGGTCAAAGAAAGAAGGAATCCCATGACTACAAGCTTTGTGCATCTGTATTATAATGTGATCTTTACTTTGCCTATCTTTATTATCCCAAGTCTAAAACTGAATACAGTCCACAACAATTCATGAACTCCCAAATTCAACACACTTAAGACTGGCTTCCTCATCATAGACATAAGATCCTACAAGTCACCATGAAAAAAGTTGAGTGTGGGTCATTTTCAGCTTATTGTTTCTTACTCCCAAAGCCCACAAAAAGGCTCCAGGTGCCCACACTCTAGGTAGAAACAGAAAGCCTTTCTTCAGAGTGCTGTGAACCAGAACTGGCTTTTCAAACACACATTCCACACCCCCTCACCACCCCCCTCTCCGGCTCCGTGGCACAGCACACCATTCCCAACTTCCATGATAATCTTGGACCTTGGCAGGAGAAAGGCAGCTAAATCCGAGATGTGTCACGAGGCTACTGGCTGGGGAGCAAGAATATCTAAACACAAACCAAGGCAAGAGCAACAGGCCAGGGTTTCCGCAGAGTCCCTTCGGCTCCCATGGCTGCAGAGCACCGACAGCCTAAAGATAACCCACATCTCTAAGAAGGGGCACTTTTAAATAGTAGCTTTGGTACTACCAGTCACTTTAGAAGTTTTCCCTTTCAGAGCCTGCTTCCATCCACACAGGCGTGCCAAGCCTGCCCAACGATGGCAAGCCCGCAGCAGAGATGAAAGCCCAGAAGGAAATGGAAAGAGTCCCAAAGGGAAACAGACAGCTCCTAACATGCTGGGATGCTGTTCTGTGCCTACATTTGGACTGCTGAGAAAGAATAACCTAGCAAAGAGACACCTTACAGAAGTGATCCACTGTCACAGGGATTAATGAGCAGGTAAAAAAAAAAAAAAAAAAAATCAAGCAAAATAGTTTAACTCAATGTCTCCCCCTTTCTAAAACCGTGGCAGAGCATACCACGATGGCTGCTGTCCAGGGTTTTTTTAGGAAAGCCTTTCCCTCCAAGAGAAAACACAGACCTCTCCATTTGTCAGACCCTGTTTGGCTGAGCAGGAAGTGTGGTGGTGTCTTCAGCACATACTGTACATACGCAGTCACCGTGGCCACCCACTAACCACAAATAGTGACCAGTGGAACCACTCAGAAGAGCCTGCTCCCTTTTTGTGTCCTTTTAAGCCAGGGCCAAAGTTCCTAAGAACCACTGAGATCTACTCAGCCCCTCGCCTTAGCCAGCGGGGAGCCCACGCGGTCCTAAATGGCAGTCGGCCGGGGCTGGTGCACAAGGCACAGGTGCACAGAGGGCTATTTTCAGTTGCTATCAGCTCAATCGCGGGCCGCACATGCTCAGTAGGCAGGGGAGTTTTGGTTGCCTTTCCAACTCTGGGCAGCCAAGACATACACCTTTCACAGCTGCCAGGGCAACCAGCAGCCCAGTCCTCCTCCCAAGACGGGAGCAATGAAAACAGTGTAACCTGGCCAGCCACCATTCCAGCCAGCAAGCAGGCTGCACCTCTCCTGTCCCTGCCCGGGTTATTCTGAGCTGGGCTTACTGACACTCCATGGCAACACAGGAACAAAGGGCCAGCTAGAGAGGGATTTAAATGTCTCACAAAAGTTGCTAGAAAAGTCAGCAGCTCAGCCTTCTGTTTCCATAATAAAAGGAGGGGTGGAATTATTGTTAGATTATTGTCATCTGCTGCTGTTAGAATTTGTGCGCTACCTTCAACAAACGTCTTCTCTCGGAACGAAGGGGTTTGTTTTTGTTTTGTTTTTGTTTTGTTGGCCGCTATCGAGTTGCTATAGTCGGGATGCCTTTGGAAAGGCAGCACGAGGGCCTGTCTGCGCAAACCCTGCAGGAGGACAGAAGTGCCCCCTGTCCCTTCACCTCTCATCTTGCTGTAGCCTGTGACCCGCTTCTACCACACAATTCCTTCAAAACACACAGGTTGCCCCTAATTAATCTTTCAGTGGGCTTCCCAGGTGGCTCAGTAGCAAAGAATACACCTGCCAATGCAGGAGACACGGGTTCAATCCCTGGGTTGGGGAGATCCCCTGGAGAAGGAAATGGCTATCCACTCCAGTATTCTTGCCTGGACAATCCCATGGACAGAGGAGCCTGGTGGACTATAGTTCAACAGGACTGCAAAAGAGTCAGACACGGTGTAGCAACTCAACAACCGTCCCTCAATAGCTCTCAGTACCCTCAAGATCCAAAACAAACACCATGCACAAGGCCCTGCCAGGCTACTTAGGGCCTCAACTCTCGACTGGAACGCCTTCCTCAGGCTGCTCTGGCCCTGTTGGACCCCCTGGGCAGTGTCCTCCATTCACCCACTTCTCTGGGCGTGGCCCTTCCCCTGTTTAAAAGTCCTCCTCAGTTCTTCCTTTGCTGGTCTAACGCCTGTCCATCCTTCCAAACCCAGGCTCCCTGGACCCCTGGACCCCTGGACCCCTGGCCCCAGCCCCAGCCCCGTGTGCCATGCAGACCCTTCCTGTTGACACCCCGGTACGGTGCTGTGACCTGTGTCTCCTCCTAGACTGTGACTCTTTGACAGCAGGAACCCGTTTCCAGGTATGCTGACGTCACCATACGGATCCTTGGCCTCATGCTAATCAATCAGCTAAAAGAACGTTAAGACTGGTTCCCTGTTCCCAAACTTGGGATAAATTCTTTGAAAGGATATGCTTTCCTATCCTGTTCCCAGCTCAGATCAGTTCCTTGGTCTCTTATAATATTATCTTTTTTGTCTTATGATTAATTATTCATTTGTCAGATATTCATGGAGCACCAACTACGTGCCAGGCACCGTCTCAGACACTAGAGAGAAAATAAAGACCACCACCGAGTCCCAACCTCGCTCACGCTGGGGCTCACTTTGCATGCATGACCCCTCACCAGCACCCTGCTCCTGTCCCACATGGCACTGCCAGATAGCCCCCATTCAGAAACACAGTGAAAAGGAAGATGACGGCTCACAACAGTGTCTGATGCTCTTCTGAGAAAGGCTTGACTCCTATGCAGGCCAAGAGTCTTCCCCTAGACCTTAGCAAAACTGACTGTTTGAAGCTCATAAAATAGGAAATGATGTGAAAGATAAACAGAAGCCATGAGTGTTTAACTCTACATGGCATTCTGCAGCATTATATATTTCACAGGAGTCAAAGTTTAAACTGGACTATTTGTTTTGCTTTCTCTATTTTTTACAACTTTCCCGAATGGGTCTGATTTATTATTATTATTTGGAAGGGAGGATTTTGTCTTGGCTTGACGTAAATATCAGAATTCAGAAAATAAACAAATTCAGCAAATAATAAATAAAAGAGGCTAAGTCCCTGTTCCAAGTCACCATTTGAATAAAAAAATATAGGTAGGGGTTTTTGTTTTTGCTTTGAGGTAAATTTCACCACTCCCTTCCAAGAGTTGCTTCTCATTCTCCCTCCAGTTCCTTCTCTCCTTCCCACATCCCGAAAATATACATATCCTCAGAAAGTCCAAGCTCCTCTCTAACCCATAACAAAGAATTAGATGCAGCATTGTAGACGATCTAGGAAACACCCAGCTCTGCAGAGCTCAGATTCAGCTGATTAGAATCAGTCAGCAGCTGTTCCAGAGTTACCACCACGGCTGAGAAGGCACAAATGTAAACTTCCCTCTTCCTGTCAAATCACGGCTGAGAAGGCACAAATGTAAACTTCCCTCTTCCTGTCAAATCACTGGCTTGCAGAGAGCGGATGGCAGGCTACATCAAGTTGTAAAATAATAATAATAATAATAATAAAAGGTCTGGAGCAACTCTGTTGGAGACTGTCTGGGTTAGCTGTCAGAATTTTCACCTGAGGGCAGCAAGGACTTCCGAGCAATATGAGCTCTTGGGAGCAGAGGGGAGCTGCCTTTCTTAAACTGTGGGTTATGACCCATTCTGGGTAGGCAAATCGATTTAGCAGTTCCAAGAGAAGGTTTCTTTCTTTCTAAATGAAATAAAACTAAACAGAATAAAAAAGAGAAGGAACAAGAGTACATTAAACATAGAGTGATAGCTCTTTCACAAAATTTTCTTTTCAGATGTGTGTGAGTCCTACTCCATGATGTTTCTAAATGCAGGTGCACTGGGTCCAACTCTAAAGTGTTTCTTACTGTGAGTCAGTGAAGATCCTGAAGGTTGCCCCACCCTGTGTCTTACACTATCTTGGAATCGACATGAGTTCTAAGTAATTATGACTATTGCATATAACCATTATCAGGGAAAGTTGCCTGAGGTCATGCTAGACGGCAGAGGGAGGTTCTCAGCAGTGTTTGGAGAGTTAAAAATTAATTTTTTTTAATTTTTAATTTTTTACTGAAGTATAGGTGACTTACAATGTTCTGGTTTCTGGTATCCAGCAAAGTGATTCAGTTATACATAACATGTATATGCTTTCTCATATTCTTTTCCACTATGGTTTATTACAGGATACTGAATATAATAATTCCCTGTGCTATACAGTAGGACCTTGTAGTTTATCTAATTTTATATATAGTAGTTTGTATCTGCTAATCCCAAACTCCTAATTTATCCCTCTCCTATGCCCTTTCCCCTTACAATTTTTTAACGTGTTTTGTTTTCCTTGGTGTTTACTTTTCAAAAGCAAAAAATAACACACATGACATGCCTACCAATCTCCTGCTTCCCCAATTTTTCCATAAGGAGGAGATGGCATCCATGTTCTTTCCCCTTGAGACCGATCTTTGCAAGAGAGAAGCATGGAAACTCTTGAACTGCCCGCTCACTGTTGACCACAGGAAACCATTTAATGAGCTAGGGCCTTGGATTTGCTTTCCCATCTGTTCAACTTTTGACTCTGATTGAATTTTCAAGTCCGTTCCACACCCTACCACTAACTTCTTTCATATAAATGCATTGAATATGGGCATTTTATAATATTCACTAGAAAAAAAAAAATTGGATGTGGCTTTAGTTTAACTACATACAGCTGAAACTAACATTCCCCAGGAAGGAAAAGCTGAAAGGAGGCTTTGTCACAGCTCACCTTGCATCAATAATACACTCACTCTGGTAGGTGAGAAAATGTGACAGTAAAGAAGCGGTGTCTTGAACGTGCACAGCTTCGTCTGATATTTACATTTTAGGTCCTCATGACTAATAGTTCAGTGCATCTCATCTCTCTTTCCAACAAATCACTCATATGATGATGTGTTAAAAAAAAATTTATTCTGAACAAAAGAAATAAATTATAGTAATGAGAAATGAGAGCAACAAATTTAATACGGAGACATTTCTCTCACAATCATTCACCCCTTCACGAACTTCCTGCACTCTCAATAATGAGAAATTCAAAGGAAGGCTTATTCTATTCTTCACCCCAGTGGCAAAGAGGGGCACCTTTGTCGACCCTAACAAAAAGTCTATTGAAGTGATCTCCTTCCTTCCTTCATTGGGTAATTGGGCTGGAAAGTCTGAGTAGTGATGGCTTTGGAAATACTAAAATCAAGTCAACCCAGAAAATAATTTAGTATTTAGCCATCTTCTCCAGGACAGGCCAGAATCTCTCACAGCAACAAAACTCACTATAATAAAATCTAACTATGGCTTGCAAATGTAATAAAATGTGGGTCATCTTAGCTTTGAACTATTTTTGAAGAAGCTGTATGGTATTCACTCTAAGTTACTCGTGTCATGCTCACCCCTGCAGATGCTCATGGGGACAAAGGTAAAACCAAACAAGGAGTTTCTGGGACAAAAATTGACTTCTCCCGGGTGGCATGATAGCAGCATTAGAGCATGCTTAATCTTATTAATGGGAAGGAAAAGGAAGGATATACGGGTAATTAGGACTCAAGTGCTCTTCTCTGTGAGAGCAAATAAAACTCTTCCTGCAGCTGGAGTTGTATATATAATGAATGTGAAAAATGAATACTAGTATGAGAGAGAAATAAAAAACACAAACCCAGGTAAAAGGAGCTCATCATTCACTATTATGAGCTCTCACGTCAGCCTGTCATATAGACTGGATTGAGCTGGTTCCAGTATGTGCCAGATACAATGTCAGTGGATGTAGCTAATTTAGGGTATCAAAAAATGCAAAATTCTGAAGAAGATTGATAATGACAAACTCTTGAACACTATCCTTCAAAGTATGCGTGAGCGCTAAGCACTTTAGTTGTGTCCGACTCTTTGTGACCCCATGGATAGTAGCTCGCCAAGCCCCTCTGTCCATGGGATTCTCCAAGCAAGAATACTAGAGTGGGTTGCCACACCTTCCTTCAGAGGATCTTTCTGATCCAGGGATGGAACTCAGGTTTCTCGCATTGCAGTCACCAGGGAAGCCCTATTCAAGCTGTATAATCTTAAGCAATAGTCTAGATCAATTCAAAAGCACATTCCCACTAACGTATTTCATTAGGTAAGGATTATGGGAAAATAATATATATAAAACAGCCTAACATCTGACACATACTAACTACTCAATAAATAGTACCTATAAATCATTTAAAAGGCATGGTTATAGTAACCAGTATTTTCCAGACTCATGAGGTCTTTTTGGCCCCAGAGTATTTAGGATTCTGTAGACATTGAAAATATTCTAAAGCAGGGGTCCCCAACCTCCGGGATCTAATGTCTAAAGATCTGAAGTGGAGCTTGAATCATCTTGAAACCATCCTCTCCCCACCTCAACACCGTCTGTGGGAAAACTGTCTTCCATGAAAGTGGTCCCTGGTGCCAAAAAAAGTTGGGGACCAAATCAAACTTTGCCAAAATCACTGTTTGGGACCTGTTATTTGAAATGTTATCACTTTATCTAATCAATGTTTAAGAGACATTTGGGAGTATTTTGGTAGACAAAAGCAAAGAACCTTTGTTTTTTGTTTGTTTTTAGTAGACTAAGAGGAGTACAATACCCAACAACATATATTAGAACAAAATCTCTATGATTTTCTTATTTATCCACCAAGAATGCCATCTAACTCCACTGAAGCCCAATTAATATGGTGCCAAAGCTGCTCTAATACAAACATCAAACATGGGTCCATTTCCTTGGTCATCTAAACCCTGCACAAGACAATCTATGAGGCTCATATAAAGCTTTTAGTTATCTTCCTTATTATTTGCCTCTTTCAGTTAAGTATTTTGTACTTAACAGTTACTTTATGACTAATGTTGAGTATATTAGTGTATTACAACTAAGGGTTCTCAGTGGTGTTTTAAAAAATTTTTCTAGTAAACATGCAAAAACAAAGAGTCTTTTCATAGAATATGCTATTGATAGTTAACAAGGAGTTGAGTCATAGAAGACAAGACTAATATGATTAGAGCACTCTAGGTCATAGCTGGATATTGTTAAAAAAAAAAAAAGCTATTGTAACTAAAGGATGATGTGTTTTTTCCATACTAGTGGTGGTGTTATACTCAATAGCAAAACCTTAGTGGCATCCATTTCCATTTCAGCCAGACTAACGCATTTCATTACAGATCTTCACTGTGGCATTAAGAGGTCATTTGGATTCTTTGGACAGCTTAAGAGCTTAAAGCAGGAAAAAACAACCAATGGCTGAATTGCTAATACTTTTCCATAAAGGCTCTTTTTACTTCCTCTTCCCCCATTCGTTCCCTACTTCTTCTCTATTCATACTACATTGCTATCTCAATTTCTTTTCCACTTTTTTTTTTCTATCGTGCCTACACCATGAGTCCACCAGGACAGCGCAGGAAACTTGAAGGATTGTCCTACTATACTGTGTACCTAGAGAAGCAAATGGAATCTGGAGGGATTTCATTCCACAATGGTTCTTTACTTTTTTATTATGATCATATGTATAGCCATAAAAAAAGGGAAAATCTGAGCAGCTTGCCTTTTGTCTCTAGACATTATCAATTGTCCTCTGGGGGATAAAATAAACTTCTTAGCTGAGAACTACGGTTAACCCATCAAACGTTCCCAGTCCATTTCTTCTTATTTCTCATTCCTTCAACCTAAGACCATTCAACCTATCTTCTGGTTAATATACCTTCTACTCCTTTAAACTTCCATGCAGGATCCTTATTTCATATCTTTTTGGTGCTAATTTAAATGACTGCAATATTATTGGACTGTGTCAAACAACACTGCTTAGAGTGGGATACAGACTTTTGATACCTAAATTGGTTGACAATAGTGCTTTCCAACAGAAACAGAGTATCAACTACTTTATGTAACTGTAAATTTTCATAGTTGTAAAAGGAGCAGATAAATTTTTACTCTCTTCAAAACCCAGTGTGTCTTTATACTTAACAGCACATCTCAATTTGTATTAGCTGCAATGAGAGTGCTTAATAGCTACCTATAGCTAGCTCCCAGACAGGACAATGCTAATCTATAATATATGTCAATGAATATGGGAAGGAAGCAGGAACAGATCAAATATTATAGCCTAACATATAACAAAACAGACTTCTAGTATATCAAGTACTGTTTTTCCACAGTGTTGGCTACACTAACTTGTCGTATTACATGCCTCCTTGGAAACTTATCAAATGTATAAAGCTGATCACTATACCCCCAAGAGCCTGTAACAGACACAAGAGTCTTACTGGCCCATCTGATCACAACTAGGCTGAGATCCACACCATAAGCACCACTCTTCATGGAGCAATCCTTTTAAAATAAAGTCCAAACTGCTTAATGCACAATAAAATATAGTACATTTACATATCTAGAAAGATTTATACCAACATGCTAAAAGCAATTACATGTAAGTGCAGGGAGTTATAGGCAGCTTTTATTTTCTTTTTCTCTTGATTATCTCTTTAGTGGACTCTGCATGGGCAGTATCAAGCTTAAGTAGCTTTTTACAAATGGGGAGAAGAGAAGATAGAATGAGTAAAGCCCACAGATGCCAAAGCATTTTGCCCCTTTAGGTTCTCACTGTTCTACTAAACATTCATTCACATGAAAATTCTTTGTATAATTAACTGAACTTAATCTAACACTTTTATACATAAAAACAGAAAGTATGTCTTACACTATCTTAATGTATATGAAATTTACTCAAAATATAGCCACTCTGTCAATCTAGCGACTAATAGTCCCTGTTTCCATTCTACCAAAATTTGTTCACCAATTCAGAAAATTCAATCACTGCAGGCAAAATCACTTGTGCTAATTAAATCACCAATATAATAAATACACTAGTACCCATAAGAATACAAACATTTATATACACACACATATATATTAATCTTTGATGTCTTAGAAAACATACCAATATGTACCAATACATTTTCTGTTTTCCAAGACATCAAAGATTAATAGATATGTGTGTATATAAGTGTTTGTATTCTTATACAAACATTTGTTACTTCATTACATCTTATGGTGTACTCATGCCCAACTATACTATGTTACATTTGTCTATAAATACCACTTTAATTATATGACATAGTTAATTACATATTATTAAGAGAATTTTCTATTTCAGATAAGGAATTATATTGAATTTTTAAAACTTATATTTATAATAAAGGTATGGTGTGTATAAGAATTACATTTTAAGAAAATCAAGGGGCATTATCAAATATATATTATAAAAAGGGGGTGTTCACATGCCCAAAAAAATCTAAACACAGAACTTATACACCCTCATAAAAATTATTCAATTAACATTAATAGATCACAGACCTAACTGCAACATACAAACACTATAAACTCCTACTAATGCAGAAAACCTAGATGACTCATTGAGTAAAGCAATAACTTTTTACAAGTATGATCCATGAAAGGAACAATTAATAAGCTAAGTAAGTGTTAGTTGCCCAGTCGTGCCCAACTCTTGGCGACCCCATGGACTGCAGCCCCCCAGGCTCTTCTGTCCATGAGATTTTCCAGGCAAGGATATTGGAGTGGGTTGCCATTCCCTTCTCCAGGGGATCTTCCCAACCCAGAGATCAAACCCGGGTCTCCTGCACTGCAGGCAGATTCTTTACCGACTGAGCTACAAATAAGTTGGACTCCATTAAAATTAAAAATGTCTGCCCTGTGAAAGATAATGTCAAAAGAATGACAAGACAAACCACAGACTGGGAGAAAACATATACCAAAGATATATTTGATAAAGGACTGCCGAAACATACAAAGAACTCTAAAAATTAAACAATAAGAAAACAACCAACCCAATTGGAAAATGGGCCAAAGACCTTAAAGACACTTAAAGATATACAGATGGCAAATAAGCACATGAAAAGATGTGCTTTTTTGCATACTTCATACATCATCAGGGAAACACAAATTAAAAGAATGAGACACTACCAGGTACCTATAAGAATGGCCAAAATCTAGAACACTGTTACTACTGCAGGCTGCTAAGAATGTGGAACAGTAGGAACTCTCACACATTGCTAGTGGGAATGCAAAATAGAACAGCCACTTTGGAAGACAGATTAGCAGTTTCTAACATAACTAGACATATTCTAACATACAATCCAGCAATCACAATCCTTGTTGTTTGAGGAGTTGAAAACTTACACCCACACAAGATCCAGTATATAGATGTTTACAGCAGCTTTAATCATGACTGCCAAAACTTGGAAGCAATCAAGATGACCTTCGGTAGTCGAAGGGATAAATAAACTATGGTACATTCAGACAATGAAACATTACTCAGTGCTAAAAAGAAATGAACTATTAAGCCATGACCAGATATGGAGGAAACATAAAAGCGTAATACTAAGGTGAAAGAAGTCAATATGAAAAGGCTATACAGTGTATGAATCCAATTACATGACACTCTAGAAAAGACAAAACTAAGGAGGCAATAGAATCATCAGCTGTGGGCAGCTGTTGCAGAGGTGGAGAGGGACGAATAGGTGGAGCTCAGAGGATTTTTAGGGCAGTGACATACTCTGATACTGTAGTAATGGATATAAGTCATTTTACATTTGTCCAAACCCGTAAAATGTATACCACCAAGAGTAAACCCTAATATAAACTATGAACTGGGATGATTATGATGTGTTGATGTAGGTTCATCAATTATAACAAATGGATCAGTTTGGTTGGAAGGAATGTTGGTAATGGGGAAGGCCATATATGCGTGGGGGGAGGAAGTAGATGACCAATCTCTTTACCTTCCTTTCAACAGCTCTAAAAAGATAGACTTAAAAATGGGGGAAGAGGAGGATTAAGTCTGACAGGATTAAGAACAAGCTGGTTGACAGTAAACTGAACATTGCATAGTATACTTATCCTACCCAACTGTGAGCCACTTACCTTCCATACTAGGGGAAGGGAAAGCAATCATCACGAGCACAGGAAGAATCATCACTCCATCCACCATTGTACAACTGTGGAGGGAAAAAAAGAGTTCAGTAAACCAAAAAAAAATGTAACTGCAGGAAGACAAATGAAGCATACCATCTTTAAACTTGTCATTCAAGGCCTTTCTTACAAATCCCTCTTACATATGTTGCCTTACTTCTTAGTAATTTAAACATGTACCCTTTACATGGATCTAAATAAATCATCTTGAAGTGTTAATCAGATTTACCTCCTACTGGTGGCCAATCCGAGACAATATTCTCTGAGTCTACCCTCTTATAAAGAGCTCAAAAAGGACATGAAAAATTCTCAGTTATAAGGCTGGGTATTCCTAAAGGATTTATAAGGATGGGTATTTGTAAAGGACTTAAGTTTGAATTTTATCTTATCCCACTGAACTCAGAATTGGCAACAAGAATTCTGAGAAGCATGAATAGACTGTTCTAACATGATGCTAAAGATTAAGTGACTGAATAATCCAAGCCAAATTACTATGTTTGAGCTTTACTTTTCCTCCAAAAGGATTAGAAGGGAAGCAATTTACAATCATCATACAGCCCTAAAAAAGAAAAAAAAGTAAAATACAAAACTATAGCTTACAATTCATCTATGACAAAGCAACGTATTCTTACATTAACTTCAAATTTAACAAAGCATAGACACAATCAAGACAGGGAGAAATCAAATAAAACTTTAACATATGAAACTATATTGGAGAGAAAATATGATATATAAATTTTAAGTTGATACTGCCCTAAAACTACATGGGCAGAAGCTCAATGTTCTGAGTCAAAGGACAACAGAGAACGTTTCCATTCGAGTAATTCCTGCAAAATTTTGGAAATTATGATGAGAGTTTGGTTATACTAATTCTTTATTAAAATAATTTTTAAAAAGTAAACCTTAAACTAGTTGCTATCTTCTGGATGGCAAAAATAAAGAGAAAATAGGTAAAGTTCTTTAATGAAAAGGCTCATGTGCTAATGTTATGTTACTCTTATAGCTTTAAAGCAAATAGCAAGAACCCACTGCTATCCAAGCTGTTTGGAATGGACACCTTCTGACTCATGGTCTTAAATTCAAATTTTTTTGTTAGTAGTCTGATTGTTCATGCCCCTCTCCTCTATTCTATCTTACCACCCCTCACTCCAATTTGTCTACAATTGCATTTCAGACTCTCTCTTCTCTAATAGAAAGGTGGGGGAAGGGGTTAAAGGAGAGTTTAATGGACTTCCTTTTTATATTTTTAAAAGCACATGAAACTTGAGTGACCCTTTTTTTCTGTTTCCGTTGTTGTTGTTATTATTATTTCCATGTTCACCACAGATCTTTTTCAGAGCAAACCCTTATCTAATATACAAATGCCTCACCTCACCCTAGGATCCTTACAAAGTCTCGGTGCCTTTGAACAGAAGCACTCTGTTGGTTCCCTCCACTCCAGGCGACCTGAGCCTCCCCTCTACCTCACTCCTGCCCAACTCCCTCCTCCTGCCATTTATGATCCAGTTCAAAAAGCAAATACCTGCTGCAACAGCTCTCCATCAGCAGTGATTTCACCCGCTCAGCACTGGTCTAACACCACTCAGAAGCCATCATTTGTCAGCGGCAATCTCCAGCACTGGCCTACTTGCCCCCAAAGGGGTACATACTTCCACAGGCCATAAAAATAATGCATTAAATTATGGAATGAATATACTAAAACGTGTATCCTATTCAAAAAGAGGTTTAATCTAATAGAGTGATAACTTCATCTTTTATGACAGTCCACTTATCTTGCGGAAGTGGGAGTTACCTAATGTGAAAGAGTGGCCATGGTTTGCTTCTAAAACAGTCAGGTTTGAAGGTTTATTTAAGTGGAATCACAGGCTGTAAAGAATCCACCTGCAATGAGGGAGACCTTGGTTTGATCCCTGGGTTGGGAAGATCCCCTGGAGAAGGGAAAGGCTACCCACTCTAGTATTCTGGCCTGGAGAATTTCCACTGGGGTCACAAAGGGTCAGAAAAGACTGAGCAACTTTCACCTTCACAGGTTGCTATGGCTAGATAGAATGAAATGAGCCCTCCTCAAATTCCAAGCATTCTAAATCCATTAAGGAAACTACAGATTAAATACGTTATTAATGAGTACCAGAGAATAGTAAGAAAATGGTGGGGCCGATATCACTATTGCTAGTGGTTAATCAGTTTACTTGAGAAAAGCAATTAACATTCAGTTCAATGTGACATGAAGCAGGCTCACCAAATTCAAAATTAAAACATACATTAAAAACATATTTGCATCCAGTATCACAAACAATAAACATTATCCTGAGTGAAGATTTTCGTCAATAATACAATGTCATTACCATTAGCAATAAAATTAATATTTCACCTTAAAACTTTTTAAAAATTCTACTTTATGTATGTTTTATAATAAGTAGATTTATTTTATATAACACTTATAAGCAATATACACATTGAGGGTATATGCTGAAAAACTTTTTAACTGATGAGATATAATCATCAAAAGCCTTTGAAAACCACTTAACTATCACAGTCTTATTTTTGAATTTCCAGCCCATCTTTTCTCCTTCCTTCCACAACTATTGGAAGCCTGCTATGTATTAGAAATTAGAAACTTTTACAGCAAAACCAACATGACAATGTAAAGGAAATTAATTAATTAATTAAAAATAAATAAATGAAATGAGTAATTTGAAACCAAAAAAAAAAGAAATTAGAAACTTAAAATTATATAAAGATACACAAACATGGTCCTTACTATTATGGAGCTTTCACAGTCTATCTATGACGGTACTCAAATAACCATACAGAAGACGGCGCAGTTAAAAACTGAACTAAGTGTTAGGAAGAAAGAGAGTTAAGTAACACGGCTAACAAAACAACTTGAGATTTTTCTGGAGGGTGGAGGAGCTTCCCCGGGGAAATTATATCTAAACAGGAACTAGAAAGATGAGTAGGAGGTACTACAAAAAGGGAGGGAGCATGTGTGTGTGCATGCGTGTGTGTTTGTGTTGGAGTGGTGAACACTCTGGTGGAGACACGAGGGCACTTAAGGAAGAAGGCAGTTTCTAGGCTCCTGCACAGACCCTGTGGCCAAGGGAAGCACTGTGCATCCTGAGGACTTAAGACATATTTCACATGAAATTAAAAAAAAAAAAAAAAAAAACCACCAGGCTAGGATACAGAGAGCTTACAGAGAAGAGTGATAAGGAGAGAAAACCCAAGGAGGCCGGGGAGGCAGCCCCCAACCAGAACCTGGGTAAAACATGGTAAGCCTAGTAAGTAAGCCCCCTACTCACCTCCCTACATTCAAAGCCCTTCTCCACTCCACTGTCCTTGGCACACCAACTGGCCAGCTTCCTGCCTTTCTCCGGACCTCTCTGTATATGCTGCTGCTGCTCCTAGTGATTGGGATGCAATCTGACAAATTCCTACTCATCTTCCAAGTCTCAAATGTCACTACCTCTTAGAAGCTTTCCTATACCCTCATATTCCCTCATTATACTCTCACATACCATTTTGTTGATTTCATTCATAGCACTTATCATAATTAATAATTATACATTCATACTCATGTGTGTGCTTTTGAATCTCTGCCTCCCTCACTAGACTATAAACAGTATAGTAAAATCTATAGTCTATCTTGTTCATCGCTACCAAAGCCAAGTAGGTGCACATTTAATATTTGCTGAATTCAAATTTTCCCTGAACTAATCAGTTCGATTTAACTTTAAATTCCAAAGAATTAGCAGTGTCCCCTCCCCACTCCTAACACAGAAGCACCCACAAAGGAATAGCAAGATTAAAGCATTTATCAACTGTTAACTTTATTGTCTAGAACTTAGTGCAGGTAATAATAGTCAGCAGTTAACAAGTCCAAAGCTTTAAAATCAAGAATTCTTTCACAATTTAAAAAATAATTCTAAAGACAGTCACCATTGGCAATTTTTCCTGTCACAAAACCAACAAAAATTCCTGCCCCTAAACACCTTTTAACTGATTATTATTGTGCAAGCAAAATTGAAACAATAATTTAGGCTCCTAAATGGAAAACGGGGGAGGAAAAAAAGAAGTTATAAATTCAGGCTTCCAAACAAATCTGCTGTTTAGAGATGGATAGCTCAAAACCTGCCAAAAATCTTTGGGAAAAAAATGTCAGCATCACTTCTTGCTCACCACTCTGCTGAGTGTCTGGACTGTCTCTGATGACCAGTTAACTCAGCTATTAAAAAGGGTCCTTTCAAAAGTGAAAAGGTAAAAGAAACGCAGAAAGGAGAATGTTCTGGAATAAATTTTCTGAACGTATTTTACTTATGAAAAACATCAAAATGATAATGTCCCAACCTGAAGCCCTAGGGATCTATTTCTAAGTTTAAAATATGCTAAGAAGAAAATACTGTTTTCAAAAGTAATTTTCAACTCCTTTGTACTCAGTATTTTTAACTAAAGAGTTTCAGAAGCGGGCTGGCCCAAAAGAGAAACTGATAATGGGAGAAGAGTGGTGATAATCAATAGTTCAGGGATGTTTTAATTCAGTGATTTAAAAAATTTTTGATCTCAGAATCTCTTTATACTCTTGAAAATTATTGAGGACTCTAAGGAACTTGTCTATGTGGGCTATTTCTATCAACAGTTATTCTATTAGAAATTTAAAAAAAACTTAATGGATAATGTTTTAATTATTGTATTTGTTTTTAAATAACAACATATTATCTTATTTTTTCTAAATTAAAAAAAAGAAGTAAACAAAAACACAAATGTAGAGAACAAATGTATGGACACAAAAGGGGGAAAGGTCTGGGGGTGGGCAGGAAATTGGGAGATTGGGACTGAGATACACACACTACTGATCCTAGGTATAAAACAGATAACTAGTGAGAACCTACTAAACAGCTTAGGGAACTCTACTCAGTGCTCAATAGTGACCTAAACGGAAAGGAAATTCAAAAAAACAGGGATCTATGTATGTATATGTATACCTGATTCACTTTGCTGTACAGCAGAAACTAATACAACATTGTAAAGCAACTATAATCCAATAAAAATTAATTAAATTTTTTTTTAATTTTTAAGAAGTATATACCCCCCCGGCAAAAAAAAAATGTAGTGAGAAAAATGGTATTATGAATTTTGACAAATTTCTATGTTTGGCTTAGTAGAAAGCAACTGGATTCTCATATATGACTCTGCATTCAATCTGTTATGACACGTGGCATCAGCTGAAACATAGAAAATCCAGCTTCACACATGAATATGTCTCTGAGACTGAAAGAAGACGACACTGTGGAACAAGCCTGAGATAGTCTTAGAAACTCCAGAGAATCCCGACCATGCTTTGAGAATCAGTGCCTCGCTCCTTAAAGATCGGTTCTTCTACCACACCAGGTAATCGGATGGTACTAAATATTTTAAGCTGAGCATTTGCTCAATACCTGACAAGAATGTTACTGTTCCACAGGTTAAGAAATCTCTTTAAACTCTATCACAATGAGGAAGTCCACAAGTCCAGTGGTCAAGGGAAGCCATTGTACACATCTATTTCATGTAGGAAGAGCATCTTATGTACACAACTAAACAGTGTTTAAATGAGATATGAAACTGACCAGAAGGGGTCCGGTGTCCACCTCTGATCCAACTGAATTCTTCTGCAATATTCTAAGCCCAAAATCCATAACTGAAAACACTCATAGGCTACTGGGTGTTATAGAATATTACCTGGAGGATTCAGAGTGCAACATTTTGCCTCCGGTACATACCAACTCCTTGCTGTTCTTGGAGAGTGCTCTCTATCCCTGGTAACTGTCTTAATATTTCAGACACAAGGCAAAGAGCTTCTCAGAGAAAGGATAGGGACCTCCTGTCTTAACTCATGTCCCTTCTACAAATCAGCATCATCTCTTACAATGTCTCAGGACTACTCCCATGGGAAACAGGACAATCCCATGATATTCTACTAAAAACAGACAAACCATCAGGGCAAACCAGAACTGCTTTCCAAATCCCATGGTACTTTTCAAACTCCATTTATAGATCAGACTGATATCTAGTTAAGGAGCTACTCTTTAGCTCAATTTTTAACGTGTGTGGGCTTGAGACCAAGTTTGGCACTTCTTTCTTTTTCTCATCACAATTTTACAGCTGGATAAAGCCACTGATACACTGCAATACAAGCCCTCAAAAATCACAAAGCATTTTGATGTCAGTCACAGAATAACCAAAAGTATAACACACTTCTATATTCAACCTTTAGGGCTCATATTAAGTAATCTAGTTGATAATTATTGATACTATAAAAGATTAATCATTGATACTATAAAAGATACTTCTAACACCTAGACTTATGAAGAGCATACCACTTGTCATCCGTATGTAGAGGATGAAAGAGAAGCTGGAAGAGGAACCCTGAGATTCCTTCCCATCAGAAAATCCTACAAAATGTGTCTGGCCTGGTGGCCTAGACTCATTAGGTTTGTCCATTTGTTCAATGCATAATTCACTGAGCATCTACTCGTTCAATAGGGACTTGTTTGATACTCTTCTCAATTCAACTTGTAATAATCTCCAAGTCAGAATCTTGAAAGACAAGGTTGTACATTCATCCATTCCTATTTTGAATGACTTTTCCACCATCCACGTAAAGATGCTCACTCACGGTTGGTGAGGACTATCACAACCGTCCTGTTATCTACCTTATATATGGCCCATGCTAGGCCTACCACAAGGGAAAAAAAATTCTCTTTAACATAAAGGTAGAAGCAAAGCAGAAAAGAATTAGAGTGATTCTGCTTTCCCTCAGTTATCTGTCAACACCACGTCATGAGTACAGTGACAGTAGTGCTAATTAGCTAACCAGGCACTGTGCTTAGGGACCCTATGTATTATCTTATTTAACCTCTCCCCAAACCCTCTATAATACGGGTCCCCAACTTCGGGGTTTCAAGCCTGATGATCTGAGGTAGAGTTAATGTAATAATGATAGAAATATAGTGCACAATAAATGTAATGTGCTGGATTCGTCCTGAAACCACCCCCCTCTCCCCAGTAATGGAAAAATTATCTTCCACGAAACCAGTCCCTGGAGCCAAAAAGGCTGGGGACCACTGCTCTAAAATAAATATTAATTCCATTTTACCAATAAGAAAAATCGGCAGGTAGAAGTAACTTGCTCAAGGACACAAAGTCAAACTCAAAGCCCACCTAACCAGAGTTCAGGTCCTAATTAACCAACATACACCACCCTCACGAAACCAGCCAGTCATCGTTTAGCAATCTGTTTCTGTCATCCTTAACGTTTTATCCAAGCTTCAACACATCCTACACTTTATCTTGATTTTCCTCTTGGAAAACAATCTTTACTCATGGTTATTTGGGTCACCTTTCAAGCATGCCCTCTTTCCACTTCTCTAATCTCAAAATTAATTTCATATACTCTAATTATCTCCCCTACCCCTGGAAAAAAAAAAGATCTGGATGTGAAAGAAAAAATAAGCGATGTTGCTAGTATATAAGTAGTTTCTACCTCCCACCTCCCATCCTCATTCCTCAATTCTCTTGCAACTCACATGGTAAAATAAAACCGGAATTAGTATAAGTCAGGCACATTTGGGGGCAAAGTTAGACTCAGTAAGATATATTCTACACACAAAACTTTGAGGGAAGATATACTTACAACCACCACCTCCAAGTGGGACAAAAATCAGCCATTATGTGACAATAGTTATGTCCCTTCTCTGCTCAACAAGCAGAGCGAGAACCCAAGGGCAGCTTGTTCCAAACTACCTGGGCCTTTGGGAAGGCTGGAGAGAGGGGCTGTCAGTTATAGATGCAAAGAAAGGCTAAACCAAAGCCATCATACCATATAAGTTAAGTCAGGGTCTTTTCTCCAGTTCACAAATGACCTGTGAAATATTTTTAACACCACACTCTGTCTGAACTGGCAATGTGCAAGTTTGCCAGCACTTGGTTTTATATAGACTTCACTGCTGCGGGAGGGTTTCTGGTGGGGTGTTACTTTCAGAATATTAGCATGTAATTTGATCTTTCAAGATAGATGAATACAAATAGCTTCGTGGACAAGTACTACAGAACTGAAACCCAGCCCCTGGATCAGTTCATCTTGTGGTCAGAGGAAATAATTACAGATGATTTCAGGAAAGAAAGCACTTTGACTCAGAGTTACACTCCAAACATTCCAGCTGTGACAGATGGACCCAAGACATGGTTTGGAATGAACAGGAAAAGAATAATTAAAAAAAAAAAGGTGAGGGGCAGGGAAATGAGGCTTAATTGAATGAAAATAAATAAGCAGTTTAAGTTAAGCTACCATGTAGGAACCCAAGAATCCCCAGTAGGTTTATTTTAATTGTATACAAGACAGAACTGACTTTGTTACACCCCTACCAGATACACAGATACTAGCTAAGCTAAGCTTCCGATACCAATATTTTGATCACCCACCACATACCTTTCTGGTATCTCAAGACCTGGTTTTATTTCAGTGCGCCTGACTACATGGAAACTCTCCTTCATTTTCCACTTCATTCCCTCTGTATCAAATAGCCATGGCTCTGCTGCTTTGTTTCAACTGATAGCGCCCATCATCTCCCAGCTGTTTTGTTTTATTCTCAGGAGGGCTCCTCTCTTTCCAGTTTAGAAACTGGGAGGTTTTTTTGTTTTTGTTTTTTAAGCTACTGGCAGATAGGAACCTGTCACTCGCCCCCTCCCACCCACACCCCCTCCTCTTAGATGAGGCACTGCGCAGTCCATCTACCGTCTTACCTCCTCCCAAAGCGCTCAGTTAGATGCCCTCTCAGCACCTGCCACATTTCTAACTGCCTGCAGTTTCCCCTTTGGCCTTAAAGTCAGATCTTCCTGTCCCTCCAGTCGTCTGACAAATGGTGGCTTGGGCACCGCCATCTGACACAGCTGTCCCAATCCTAAAGCCAACACAACTAACCTGTAATAATCGGAGGGGTGGAGAGAAACTAAGATGTCAGCACCAGGGAGGTGTATTTCTTTCTTTCTTTTTTTTTTAATGGGAAGCACTAGAGCATACTTCAGTGGAGATAAGAAAAACCACCCTTTCTCTACCAGCCTGACCAGAGCTCTCCTCACCCACACTCCCCTACACACTCAAGTCCATTCCTCGCTCACACCTCCCCACCCTCACCTGCTTTGGTGTCCTGCCAGCTTCTTCACAGTATCTAGCGCTGTATGAAATTTGTCATTTATGAACTAGTTTATTAGTTTTGATTGTGACTCTCCCTCTCCCATTCCTCCTTATTCCACACACCAAACTTCAAGCAGCCTGAGAGTAAGAACTCTGTCTGGCACATGGCTATATATCCCCGTGCCTGGCACATACCAGGCATGCAATATGAATTAAAGCACATTAATTTTAACTTCTCAGTCAAAGCTACACTTTGGGCTGGCTGAGGAAAGAAAGGTGCGGTTTAAGGGATTTTTTTTTTTTTACAGTCTGGCAAAAGTGACTGGGGGAGGAGGCTGCCCTCATCCTCTATGTAATATAGCTCCAACCAGGTATTGGAGATAAATGAAAAGATATCATTTGTAACCTGGATTTCAGTTTTCAAGGGTGTCATCCAAGAGCAGCAGCCAAAGAAAAAGATGGCTGGCAGACTCCGGGTATACCAGACGACTCCCTGGTGGACACTAGCCCATTTGGCCAGGACTGCCTGGCTCTCTGGTTGCAGACACCAGCTGATCTGCCCAGAGCCATCCCAAGTGACCTCAGAGACAGTTTCTGCAGCTTGAAAAATACATCTCCTACAAGTCAGAAATTGACATATTCCACCCACCCCTACCCCCCACTCCACCCCACCCCCGTCTTCTAGCAGTTATTGACGCTATTTGGAAAGCCATGCTTCCATGCCTATTAATAACCTTCAGAAAGAACCTTGAGGAAGTGTCAAGAGAAAAATAGATCTGGCTGATGGAAGCCAAAGACTCAGAGGTTACAATTGGCAATTAATACATTTAAAGAAAAAGAAAGTTGTAACATCTTCTACATCATATGTTATCTGTTCAGGAGGCTTAAAACAAATACTGAGTCAATGAATTCAACAAATGCTGAGTCAAGAACACCAGTCTTTACAGAAAGAAATTCTTTTAAAGGCCCTTTATCTGTTTAAATAGAGCAGCTACTAACTTTATCCTCACATCAGCAATTCCAGAGAATTTAGTCTGACTGATATCATTAAACCTTTACAGTTATTTATATCTTTATAAAGTTTCTTCAGGTGACACTTTAAATAGTAACCAAATCAATCTATTCTAAAATAATGGAACAACTAATTAACATTAATCTTTAAAAAGACTTTCCTTAGTGGTCTTTCTCCTCTCCCCTCCCCCAGTGAGAATGTGATTAATGGAATTCTCTCACAACTTAGCTTGAAATATGCTTTTGCCAGTCGAGCAGCTAAAGCAGAATCAGATAATTGTGGTATGACTCAACAAATGCACAGCTGTTCATTTAAATATATCCATCAAAAGTATAAATACGATCATGAGAAAGAAAATGAGCTGTGTACACAGGGTCAGTGTACAAGATGAACAAGTTAGCAGCGAAGTAACCATAACAGAAAACAAGGAGGAGGAGAAAGGAGGCAGGGAGAGGCTCTGGTACCCTGTGGAAAGAGGCCAGGAAACTGGCATGACCAAAAAACCACCCACCCAACCCCAAACGCTCAATGAACCTAAATTAGAAATTAATGGCAAGTAAAAATAAATGCACTCAACTAAGTGAGAAGAAATAAAATCCAGGAAATAGAGGATGGCCCCAAGTACACAGAGGTAGGAAGTTTATAGGGTAAAAATGATGAATTGAACCTATTATCAAAAACAAAGACCCTGAGGCAGAGAAAAGCAGGAAGAACAGAGTACTCACCTCAGTCCTCTCCCCAAAACTTTCAAAGACAGACATTAGGAAATCCAGAAAATGGAGGAATCCCTCTAATAGTCAGTCCTAAAGCAAACAACTGAAGGACACCAGCCTGTAGCAGGCAACCCCTCTCGGATGTTCTACACACGAGTGTTACCTGAATACGAGGAAAAGGAAAACAAGAAAGAGAACAGGATGTGAAGAGGAGCAGGAGGAGCACTGATTAAGAGCCAAGGGCCAACGACAGGCGTGAAAGCCCTGCCCCTTCCTTCCTCCTCAGGGATGGACAGAAAGGCCCACCCAGTGAGAACTCGAGAAGCAGAAGGACCTCTCAAGTACTCTTGATTATCTCTCCTCTTTCAGTGTGTCATTCAAAATATTAACACATAGAATAATCTAATCCACGATGACCATTTCCAAGCTCCCCGAACCATCAAAAGTCTAGGTCTTGCCAAAACGCAACCTCCCTGGTGCTGGTGGGACCTGACCGCATGCCTGGCCTCGCCACTCAGTCATCCTCATGCATGAGGAACCATCCACACCTGCACTTTGACAAGCAAGCCTCTCTTACATTCTTATAAGCAAAACTGTTTCAGCAACCACCACCTCCCTCAGTCCCAAGCCCTCTTACTTCTACCCATTTCTCCCCTCGCAGAAAACTTCCTACAGAGAGCACTGTACAAAGCTCCTCGCACGTCCTCCCTGTCTCCATTCAGTCCATTACCAAACGCCTCCGGGTAAGGTTCTAACCCTTTGTACACTTCACCTTATCCTTCAGATTCACAAGGCAGCTTCCTCAAAACTCAGACTCAGAAGCCTCACTCCCCAAGATTTTTATTTGATTGACCTGAGATGAGGCCAAGGAATCCCCCAGGCCCAGCGCAGTTGGGGTGATGCTGAGAATGCTGAGGGTGGCATCACGGCCCACTGTGCCGCATGGCTGGGCTGATGACCCCCTTCTCCCTCTGGGTTCTTCCCTAGCTGGATTAGGAGGCTCCATCTCTCTGCTATCTTCACGTTTATAGTTCGGATCTGCTCAGTCTCCTTGGGTGGTAGTTTCCTCTTCTGCCTCTCTCCTCTTAGATGTTGGCTTCCCTTGAGGCCATCACATCTCTTGGCCTTCCCTTCTCCTCATTCAAGATGCTACCCAGCTTCATCACCACTGAGCCAGACCCAACCACTAGCTTAGGATACTTTGTTTACTCATATTTCCCTTCCCTGACTATTCCTTCCTAATCAACTTCTTTCTCTATCATATGTCCTCGTCTTTTCATTGTATTTAAATTTTTTATAACAGGCATTTCAAGTTACCTAAAGAAAAAGGGTAATAAACCCTATTTTGACCTCCCAGTTCCAAAAACAAATGATCTCATTTTCCGTATTCTGCCCATTCTATTCCTGATGTATTTTAACAAGAAGCCCAGAAGTCACATCATTTCACCCACAAATTCTCTAACGGATAAAGGCTTTCTCTAAACATGACTATAAAACCAACATTTCATCCAACAAAATTAAGTCTTTCTCCTCCAAACATCATCTGAAAGCTAATCAGTGTTTAAATTTGTCCAATTTTCAACAACTAGAAACACCCTCTATTCCTCCCCCTGAAAACTGCGAAGAGAATGCGGATAGCACACCAAAAAGGAATGGGTTTTATCACCTTTCAGTTCTCATCACTAGTGATACAGTGTTAGGACTGTGGCAGTGTTGAGAATACTATGTGCATCCTGTGGAAGGCAGCAAATGTGTAACTATAGCCAATTGAAATTCTATTGTTCCGGGCTGTTCTGGACAACCTAAATTTTCTGGGTGGAATAAAGGAGTTAAAGATATAATACTGAAAAGGTTAAATAAGAACCACATAAACTGAATTTGAATTGGAAGTATCAGTATGAACTCACTGAGTATTTTATATATATATAATAAATATACACTGTATATAATAAATATACATGGTTATCCTCTGCCCATTAAAGAAGCCTAGAAACCTACCCAGCATCAGTGAGCATTCTGGATGCCCAGACTGTGGACCTAAACTACCATTTCCTACTACAAGAAAAAGAACAAGCTGAATTCAACAAACACAATGCCATCACCAAACCCAGCTAGTGGGAAATTAGAGGTCAAATGGCTGGGTTCTCAACATACAAGCTGTAAGGAAAGCAAAGGGCTGGAGGGGTAACCTAAGGTTTAGGAAACTTCAAAAACATAAAAAGAAACGCAAGACTAAATTACAGTAGCTAGATATGCACAGGCAGGTGATGAAACCACACAGAAAGGCAATGAAGCAATTACTCGAGAAGTCAGGAAGCTGGTTACCTCTGGAGAGGCAGAGAGACTGGCAAGTAGGGGACACGCCAAGGAGCTCTAGAGGACTGCTAATATTCTGTCTCTTGATCTGCACGGTGGTCACAAAACATACTCACCTTACAAAAATTAACTAAGCTATGTACACTTTGTGTGATATCTGTATCTGCATTTTACTTTATATAATAAAAAAGTAAAAAGGAGAAAAAAAAAGGAGAATGTGGATTATTTAAACAAAGGTGCAGACTAACACACACCCACTCTCAGAGGCAGTAACAACATCGAGTATCAAATATATATATGCAAAAATTTGCCAAGGTTTGTGTTACAAACAAGTTTATACAATCATCTTGTGAAATGTCAACTACTTTCTATCTTCAGCAGGAATACTGTTTTTTCACGTTCCAAGTTTATTAATTTTTAACAGAGAAATAGGCTTCACTTACCAAGTCACATAATTAGAAATCAAGTATTAAAATAAAAGTAACAACATCTTATGATAAGCTGGTCCTTCCTCTCTCCTACTTCAATTTTACATACGTTTCATGGGTCAAGGATATAGAACGATTATAGAATCCAAATCAGTGTTTCCCAAACACTGTGCAACATTAATCCCCAAATAAGAAAAATTAACACCATAAAGCTATGGACCTTCTCTCACAAAACGTATTTAGCACAATCCCAATAATCATATTAACAGGTTTTCTTCTTAGGGTAGAAGGAGTGGTGACTAGGTATGATTAAAGTCCTCATTTTTTCAAAACCACACACACAGAGATAAATATAAAAGTTCCATAAAATTAAAATCCTATAAAAGGAAATTTAAAATAAATATGAAAATTCAGTAAAATGGAACTACCCCTACAAAAGAGAAAAAACATGTGAAGCTCCAAGAGTTTAAGAAAAACAGTGTGATCCTGCTACATTCACAGGCAGAGAGATCAATGAAACTAATCAGATATCCCAGAAATAAACCACAACATATATGGGAATTTATAATACAAAAGAAATCAAAAGAGAAAATTTGGAAATACTCGGTAAAATCGCAATGGCCAGTCAATGTGACAGAGACTGCTTATTTTCCACTAAAATTCCTCCTTCACTTCTTGGGCACATGCTGACCAGCACAGACTGCACTCCCCACACTGGACTAAGTTCTCACCGATGGAATTAGAAGTGACATGTGATCACTCGCCCTGGACTTTCTCCTTCGTCCTTCACACGGAAGGAACCCAGCTATGGTAACAACCCAGCTATGATCATACAGATAATAGAGACAGATCCTGGAGCCACAAGACAGACAGAACCTGCCTCCCGGTGACCAGTGGATATGGGTGGCTCTGCAGACTTGCTTTGCTCACACTGGAACTGTTAAGTGAAGACAAAACTCAACCTCTCTGTTCTTTGACCCATAGCATAGTTCAGTTCCTTGGTTACAGCAATTCAGCCTTATCCTAATTAATAGAGCACCTAGGGAAAACAGATTCATAACTAACATTCCAGGTGGATCAAAGATTTAAGTCTAAAAAAAGAACAACATGACACTGCAAGGAACCATGAAATAAGTTTTTAGCTCTAGGAATGGAAACAGTCTTTTAATTGTGATACAAAATCCTGAAGCCAAAAAAAGGTTGATTATATATTTATCTCTATAAATATTGGGGGGAGTGGGGAGGGGGGCTGTGCCACATGACTTGTGGGATCTTAGTTCCCTGACCAGGGATCAAAGCCAGCCCTGGCAGTGTCCATTCCTAACCACTGGACCACTAGTGAATCCCTTCTATAAATATTTTTAAACATCTTTTATTGACTATCTCTTCCACTATAATGTAAGCTCCGTGAAGCAAGAATTGGGATCTATTTTCTTTATTACTGTATAACCTAATGTCTGGAACAAGTGCTTAATGCATAAGAGGGATTCAATAAATACCTGCTGAATAAATTGATTAAGTATATAAAATCTGGTAGCTCAGTGGTAAAGAATCTACCTACCAAGCAGGAGACACAGTTTCAATCCCTGGTTCAGAAAGATCCCCTAGAGAAAGAAATGACAACCCACTCCAGTATTCTTGTGTCTCCTGCGTTGGCAGCTCGATTCTTTACCACTGTTAACCACCTGGGAAGCCCCACTCCAATATTCTCATCTGGGTAATCCCATGGACAGAGGAGCCTGGCAGGCTTAAGTCCATAGGGTTACAAAGAGTCAGACATAGTAAATAAAAAACAACAACAACAACAAAAACCCAGCAAAATAATTACTTTTATTCAAATGACCAAATATAAATATCACAAGGATGGGGTGCTAATTTGTTAATGTATAGGAGCTCCTGTGAACTGATAATAAAATAGGAGCTCCTGAGAATTGATAATAAAAAGATCAATAACCCAACAGAAAATAGACAAAAGGAATTAACACTGAGGGAACAGAACAGGAAATACAAAAGGTCTTTAAACTTATGAATATATGCTCAGTGTCAATCAAAATTAAAAAAATGCAAATTAAAGCTCCATTAAACTGTCATTTTTCACCTATTGATTTGGTGAAGAAGAAAACCTATCAGTTTGACAATTATACTGTGATTGGCAAGTATGAGGAAGCAGGGTTCTTCATCCATTGCTGGTGGAATCTAAAACTTTGCAAGCTCTATGAACAGAGCAATTTGGCAATAAATTTCAACCCAAATTAAAATGTGCATAAAAACCAACACAATAAAGAAAATTAAAAAAATAAAATGATAAAAAAAAATGTGCATAATTCCTTGACCCAGCAATTCCATTATTAGAAATGGATCCTACATATACGTTCACAAACATGTTTAACATGATATATATACAAGATTATTCCCTATAGCCTTGTTTATGATAATAAAATTGGAAATCATCTATATAGTCATCAATAAGGTATTGGTTAAGTAAATTACAGCCCACCTCTAAATGGGATGTTAGGCTTCCATTAGGAAAGAATGCAGCATTAATATTAAGAACTTCCAAGAAACAGTATTTCAATGAAAAAATAACAAAATGGTGTATGTTGTTACCACTTGGGTTAAAATAAAAAGAAAGAAACTGCAATAATCTTTAGATTATATGTTGATATACATATACCTGAAATCTCTGAAAGAATACATAAGAAATTGGTAACAATGCTTGTCTCTAGGAAGAATAACTGAGAGACAGAAGGAAGTGAGAGTCTTATTTTTCACTCTTTTATACCTTTTAAATCTTATAAACATCGATTACTATATTCCTAAAAGTAAGTATTTTATAAAATAATAACAATACAAATATTCATTCCTGGCCCTGATATCTAAAAACTTTTCTGGTGGTTCTCACTGTCAACTACCCTAGGAAGCTATTGAGCTGAACAATTTTAACCCTGTCTCATAATTAAGAATCACAGGACTAGCAATTAACTAACACGATCATCTCCTCCTCCTCCCTCAAATAAATATATATGCAAAATAAAGTCAGGCTCTTAATTCCGCCCCTATTCTTCATTATGTCCTCTTAAAACTCATTCAACCACATGCCACCTTAAATGGGCATGAAAACATCTCAAAATGCTCCAAGGACGGTAGCCAGAACTAACAACTATGCTAATATATTAACACAGCCTAGTGCCAAAGTTCCTTCCAGGCATCCAGAAGATGAAAACTTGACATAACTGACACCTCGGCAACAGCCCAAAGCTGTGCATCATCTGCTTGGAAGATAAAAACTCACATCCTCAATGACTAAATGTCCACTGTCAACAGTCAAGGCTTTTGTTTTTGCCCTAATGTGAAAGCTCCCCCACCACCACCCACATCCCCCTTTAAATTTATAGGCTAACCTCTTACTTGATGACTGGTTGTTATCATGTTACAGCCATACACAGAACACTAAGAAGTCATTACTTACACTGAGATTCTTCTTAAGAGGGAACATCCTGCTTAAAAGGAAAACTTTCTACAGCATATCAAGTAGAAGAAAAAGCAAGCTGTAAAACCAAATGTGTATCCATTTCCATCAATTTTTAATTAATATACACAATCTGTGTGCCTATGAAAAGTTTGAATGTGAAAAATTGTGTGTTCCAGATTATTAGCTATAGGTAAAAGAAAAAAGGAGGGAGGAAATTTTATCTTTATATTGTTTTATATAACTTAATAAATTAGAAAGTTCCTCAAAAAAGGAAACACTTGACAACTGCTAGAGATTTTGCCCCGAAATTCTGAACCTAAGGAGGCTGCAGAAACCTCACCTCACGCTTCTGTCTCTGTGTACAAGATGCAAACCATATCCAGGTAAACACAACTTTTAATTCAGAGGCACACCCACCAACATTGAGCATTTCAGGCCTCTCCTCACAGAAACACCTTACAGACCCTATGTAAGTTGTTTTTTGTGTTACCACACAGCCTTAATAGCACTTCATCTTGAGAGTGAAACTTCTTTACATGGATTTCAAAGTACTCCAAGAAAGCAAATTATGAAAATATAGCTCTGGGAAAAAGAAAAGTATGGAGACAATTAAAAAAATCAGCGGTGGCCAGGGAGTGGCTGGGTGGAGGGATTAATAGGCAGAGCACAGAGGATTTTTAGGGCAGTAAAATTTTTCTGTAGGAAAATTCTACTTAAAAGGGGAAATGTCTATAATAGAGGAATCTAGATTATTATCCATTTGTCCAAATTCATAGAATGTACAACAAGAGCAAATAGTAATGGAAACTATGGGCTTTGGGTAATTATAATGTGTGCACGCAGGATCCCCTATTGTAATGAATGGACCACTCTCCTGGGGAGACTGAGAGCCTGAGAGAGGTCAGGGTGTGTGGGGACAGGAATTTCTATGAGAACTCAATTTTCCTATGAATCTAAAACTGCTCAAAGACATCGTCTACTTAGAAGGAAAGGGGGGAAAAAAGTAGTGGCCCTGTAATGTGAAAAGAATGGCAGAAGTATTTTATACATAGGGAAATGGTAGTATCTGAACAACTTGGCAGAGCTGAAAGATAACCAAGCTCCACCATAAAAAAAAAAAAAAAAAGCCTACCTTCAAGATAATGCAAAGATAAAGAGCCACGAGGTTTGGTCCTACCTTTCTTATGTTGGGTTCATACAAACTAACAAATGATCATTGTGGCTAAGAATTTCCCATGCCATAAAAGAGGGATGTTGTTAGAACAGCTCTACAGCCGGCCCTGGTGAGGCCACTGAGAGCTCCTGGAAAAAGCTGGGCTACCTTAGAGCTGGCTCCCCGGCATCTCCTCCCACGGTCCTTCCAGCAGTGGGCTCTTCCCCAAGGCTCCGTTCACTCACTCCTAGTGGTGGGAGAGGCACTCCCGGAGTCTCCAGGAGTAAAGAGAACTCTCCAGTAGCTCTTGCGTGATGCTCACAAGTGGCCCAGTGCTGCAGAGGGGAAGAAAAATTAAGCTATTCAGAAGAAAAGTCTGCAGTTGTGAATGTGCACACTGAAGAAAGTGCACATTTGACAAGCCTTTCAGATGGGACCACCAACCACAGCTGATCACCACTGCTGCAAGGATGGAAAAGGGTCCAAAAACAGACATGTGGTAGGCTGAGATCATGAGTCCACACAAATCTTAAATATTTTTCTAAATAACACAAAATCCAGTAGGATCTGAGTTGGTGAACTTCAAAATCAAGTTCCCTTAAAGCCCATATACCACGTACTCTAGCTGTTACAAAAACACACAACAAAAACAATGGTTTGGCATATATTAATTATTTTATGTACCTGGGAAAAACAAGATTCAAGATTTAAGTACTTCATTCTTAAAGTACAGAATGAAAGTCTCTCTCCAGACCCCTGGCTGCTATAAGAGATGCCCCATGTACCAGAGTAATCAGTTTCTCCTGTTTCCACCCAGAATAACCTGGTTTGGGTCCATTTTCAACTCCCATTTTCAGCGGTAGAGAGATCTAGTTCAAAGACTCATAAAACAAAGGTGGGGTTAGAAGCACACAGAGGAAGGGAAAGGGGCTCCAGATAAATATCAAAAACAAACAAACAAACAAACAAACAAACCCAAAAAGCCACCCAAGTTCCCTTTTCCTTTAGGAAGACTTCAAAAACATCAACATTTGCCAAAGGAAGAGGAAATTTTATTAGAAGCAAACTTTCCCATTCAAAAAATGGTGAAAATCTTTCCCCTTTCAGAAAACAGCACCTTTTTTTTTTAATCTCAAGGACCACTTTGCCAAGAACATTTACATGTAAATAAATTTAAGCAGAAAACAAATCCAAAATATAGCATTCCTCAATAATTATTTGGAAGTAAAATCACATCAACCTTGGAATTTAAGGGAAATGCTTTACAAATAACTTCAAAAACTTGCCTCACTTCAGTTTAAATTCACAATCCAATTGAAAAGAGAATTGAGAATATAAAAATAAGACAGACAAAAAAATAAGATACTAAAAATAAGACACACAAAAATATTCCCCCGTACAAAGGTCGACCAGAAACTTGACATTTTCAGCAATCATTTAGTGAAGTTAAAGAGTAAAAATCCATTTCTAGAGTGGACATCTTTAAAAACAAACTCCAGTAAAGCAGTATCCATAAACCTTGAGTTTCAGAACAAACTGTTGAAACCCTGGTATTTTCCAAGATCCTGGGCCAAGGAAATTTGGCAGATTCACACCAAAGAAGTTACATTCACGTCTGCTTAAGACTAACTGCATTTTAGAAGGTGGCCAGTTCAAATGGGCCAATTTGTCTCTGCCCTTCCTAGGGCAGGCCATGTCTTCAAGTTATAGGTACTATTTGGGGAGGAGCGTTAGATAAGCAAGAAAATATAAAAAATACTGGTGCGTGTTTTACTGATTCTTTTTAAAAATTACAGATGTACTTCTAATTTCCCTGCCAACTTTCCCACTATCACCTTTCTTGAAGGGAATTCCTTCAAGACCCTGTTCAGGTTCTCCTGCCTTGCTTCAGCCTTCCTTAATGATTTACACATTTTCCAGATCTTTCCATTCTAATTCCTCTGTATTTATATTCTACAAGACTCACTTCTATATGACCTGGCACTTAATCCTCTGCCTTGAACTGTGTTTGTCTCAAAAAATAAATAAATAAATAGAACCAGGTGAGGCATCACATATTATTCATTTGCGCTTTCCTTTCCTCATGGTACCTAGCATACAGTTGGTACTCAAGAGTTACTAGATAATAATCAAGTCTTCAAATTAAGCAGAGTTTAATATTTGCTTTAAAATTATTAGGCTCTCAAATAACCTACAGGTTGAAGTCAAAACTGTCGTGTACTATAAAGAAGAACAAGTCAGTAAAATGAGAGCAAAGGTGGAAAGCAAATTCCAAATACTTAACTCTTCAAATGTTCTCCTCAGGACCCATCTCTGCACCAATACAATCCATGCCAATAGCAACCGTGACAGATCTCAACAGGTTGTGTTCAAAACCCCAAGAGCATTTTAAAAAATAAAAACAAACAAAAAAGAGGTGTGTGCACCAATTAAAATCAGTGCTATAAAATAAATACCTATAGAGATCTCTTTTGATTTACGCGATTACATCCTGATAAACCCATCGCTGAAATGTCCTAAGCTGAAAATGGCATGCACCTACCAGACATCGTAGATGAGCCCAGCCTATCTCAAACCTGCTCAGAACACTTACATCAGCTTACACTCAGGCAAATTCACTTACCACAAAGCTATTTTAGAATGAAATGCTGAATATCTCATGTACTTTATTGAATACTGTACGGAAAGTGACAAACAGAATGCCTGTGTGTTGGCTGTGTACCCCGGTGATCACGTGGCTGGCTGGGAGCTACCGCTGCCCAGCCTCATGAGACAGTACTGCATGTCTCACATCGTTTGTTAGGCCAGGAAAAGATCAAAATTCACAATTCAGAGTACGCTCACTTTCCACTGAATGCGTATTACTTTCGCACCATCTTAACACTGCAAAATCGTGAAGTCGAACCATCGTTCAGTCAGACACCATGTGCGTACAGCAAAGTGCTGCGACCTGTCACAAAACTTTCACTGAACTGAGTTTTTTCCAAAATCTTGGCCAATTTACTTGTTTAGCTATGGACGTTTAATTCTCAGCAACTAATCATGCCTTGTGAAAATCTGACCCATAAAGGTTAGAGGCACATTCCTGTGAAGTGGTGGAGGGTGAGAGTGAGGAAGGGGAAAGGAGAAATCCCAGAAAACGTTCTGACTCCAACTGCAGGCTTAACATAGTAGTACGTTTTTCTTTAATCCAATTTACGAGAACATGCATAGTTTCTTAAAAGTTGTTGTAATATGATGGGACTGAGTAACAAGCAAGCATAAAAGGTACTTAAAATCAGACATGTTCTTGGCAGTCAATACAGCAGCTAAGCAACAGGAGAAAAAAATCAGGGCAAGTTTTCTCAACTTTTTAATTATAACTATATTCTTGGCTTCTAGAAGCTGTGACTTTCAAATACTACAGATCCTTGCCCTTTCAAGACATCATCCCTTGAATAGTGATAGATGTTAATTAGACTTATTATGGTGATCATTTTGCATTATACACAAATACTGACTCACTGTAATGTACACCTGAAACAAATATGTCAATTGTATTTCAATTTAAAAGAAAAAAGACAAAAGTCATCATCCCATACTTTCCCTGTCTATCCACCCAGCCTCACAACCCAAATAAACCATGGTGTATCTTGCTACAGAATTACTGTTAACTGAAATGAAGCAGCATATGACAGCAAGAACACAGACTTAGGAAAGAGTCAAACCGAGTTTTCCAACCTACTAAATGTGATCTTACATAAATCACTTAACCCCTGTTTGTTGCAGTTTCCTCTGCCATGAAACAAGGTTAACGTCTCCCATCTTTAAGAACTGATGGCACTTCTCTGGTGGTCCAGTGGCCATGCAGGGGGCTAAAGGTCAATCTTTGGTCAGGGAACTAAGTTCCCATATGTTGTGGGCAATAAGCCCCCAGGCTGCAACCAGAGAGCCCTCGCATCTTAATTACTGAGCCCACATGCTCTAGAGCTGTGCTCTGCGCTAAGAGATGCCTCAGTGTTACAACTACAGAAAAGCCCCCACACGCCGCAACTAGAGAAAAGCCTGCATGCTGAAATGAAGACCAAGCAGAGCCCTCAAAAAAAGCTTTAAAGAAGTCAGCAAAAACGCCAGCTATCATTTAGTTCTAGAGCTGTGCTAACTACACACTTTCATTATCTGGTTTAATCCTAACAACACAAAAATGGAGAGGAAGGTATTAATATCACCATTTGAAAGACAAGAGAAAAATGTGAGAAAGGTGAAGCGAGTCTGTCCCAAGATCACACTTTTGAAACATGCAGCAAAACAAATCAAGTTTCACTGAGTCCAAAATCTGTGTTAATTACAAGTTAAAACTGTATCCAGAATAGTCCTAAGAACTGAAATGAATTCTTGTAGTAGATAGTCTTAGTTCCCTTCCCTGTTTACTGCTTCTTAAAATAACAGAAGTTCCAAAGGAGCATGGTAGAAAAGTATCAAGTATACCAATCCCAAACAATATACAGATCACCCACATGATGCCACAAGTGTCCTCTTGTTCTGGCTCTAAAATAACATCGCTACAACTACGCATATAATGTCAAGGATCCTTGAAGAATTATCTACTCCAGATACTTGAATATGTGGGCAAGGCGTTATTTACAAGTAATTCTGAAGAAAAGCAACGAGAGATGTCAACCAGTTCCCAAGGTTCCCAATCTCCAGTGGGAAAAAAAGCAGGTCACACTCCCTCCATGACTGATGAACTGGGGACACCACAGAGCCCACGGAATCAGGACAATCACATCAGCTGAGGAAAGATAGAGGCTGACTCAATCAGGAAGTAGAGAGGAGCACAAGGGTACAGCAAATCTCCTTCTCCAGCGACTTCCAAATTCTCTACAGCCATTAAGCTTTGGGATTTGAAATGAGAAACTGAAATTTTCAGAAAGTTCCCCAGGATCCCCCAAATTATGAGCTATTAAAAAAAAAAATCCACTTCCAAACACCCTTTTCCCATTATTATAGATACCTAAAAGAAATGTTAAAGAAATAAGAAACGAACTTAATAGTATTTACAAAGAACTATATAGCCTATATAACAAATGTTCAAATGCTGGCAAATGTCAGAGGGCATTATTGGGGGGCATTTCAACAGCAAGCCAAATCCAGCCCACAATCTGCTTTGGTAAACAAAAGCTTTATTGGAACACAGCCCCACTTGTTCATTTTACGTACAGTCTGAGGCTGCTTGCACATGAAACAGCAGAGTTGATAGTTGTGACAGAGTCCATATGGCTTGCAAAGCCTAAAATATTTACTATCTGGCCCTTTGGAGGAAAGGTTTGTTGATCCCCAAAATAACCTGCATTTGGATCTATGAAGGTTAACAGAACTACACAGAATCACACGTTGAAACTGCCATCTTAAAGGCCTGTTTTGCTTTGGAAACGTATTTCTTGGAATACCACTCACAGGATTCGTATACCACAAGCAATGCATATAAACTTGTGTTTATTTGTAAGTGTGACTCACCAGTAGCAGCAGACAGGCCCACAAGCACACATTTATAACACAGCAACAGCTACAAGCAATCACGACCAGTTCTCTCTTCTGCACTCCTATCATGACCTGGCTCCGGGGAATGTCAATCTTATCCTTCACTTCCACAGGTTAGCTTTCAACTTGACATCAGTGAATTCCTTGGATGTGCTCATGTCTCTCTGTTGACTGTTTTAATTGTCACAGGAGAATTGCAACACTTTTCCCATTTACTTTTTTTTAACTGATTTTTTTCTGGTAATTTGGAAAAATACAAATTTCTCAAGATATCCTGGGAAGGAATTCTGAAAGCACTATTCTCTTCAGGTGTACATTTAGACTCAGAATAGGACTCCAACTCACTAGAAAAAGACTTGGCGAGAGGAGGCAGGCATGAGAATGAACCAAGTCTCCAGGATGTTTTAAGGAAAAGATTGAAAAAGATTAAGGTCTGTCTCTCGCAGAGTCGGACACAACTTCGCGACTGAACAACAACAAAGCCTAAGGAGAAGACCAGCCAAAGTGGGGACAGGAAGAAGGTGAGATTTCCTTGGGATGGATTTAAGATCCAAATATCAGAGCACTTTCTCTTCCAGAATTTTAACTATAATTTGGCTTAGAAGAGAGGCATCTACTGTGAACCATGACAGGAGGGAGTACAGTTAAGTACAAGGCTATATTTCTGAAGATAACCTGCTAATAACTTATAACCTCAAATACCATCATCCAAAGTGGTTTCATGGCCCATCAAAATTCCATTTTTCTGTCCAATCAAAGGCTCATTTATTTGTGCCAGAGATATAAAGCACAAGGATCATGATAAAACTCAAGGAAACAAACGCACTGGAATACAGTAGTAACAAGAGGGTTCCAGACTTGAATCAACGAATTCTGGGTTGAGTCCTGTCCTGCCAGTCACTGCACAGAAAGTCTTGGGCCAACTGTCTGAGTCACAGTGTCTCCCTTGCAGAGGGACAAAATGGACATCAGGACTCCCTTGCAGAGCTGCCACATGTGAAGTATAGGGCATCCAGTAGGTAGTAACAGATGATAGCTATTATTAAAAATTTAATGTTTAAGGAGCAGGTGTAAGAAGAGGAAACATTGAGGAAGACTGAGAATCATAAGGGTTGAATTAATAGGTTGAATCATATGAAATTGCCAAAATCTGACCACTGTGACTCATAAAACTAGTAATTTTAAAATAAATACTATTAAAAAAAAGAAAAAAAAAACCTGAAAGGAGAAAACATGGACAACTAATACCCCATACTCATTCCCCCACCAGTGGCAGCCTAGAAGAAATCCAGACACCAGATGGGAAGGCTTCAGACTAAAATAGAAAACACCTTCGTCAACTCCTCAGCAGATAGAAGGTGTGACTTCAGGGAAAGAAGATTCAACAGAGACAGAAAGAAAGACACAGAAACACACACACCCCCTCACTCACATGTAGCCCGTGTAACTCACTCGCTCGCTCTTCCTGCTCTCTCCTCTTCTTTCCTTCTTTCTTTCCCCACGCAAGACCAAAAGGTGACTTGTTAACCATTTTGGGAAGAAAATACAGCATTTCTGGTCAGCTGATGTTACCAGCTACATAACAAGCCTTTCTGCAGGTCTTGGAGAACAGCTGGCAGCTAGATAAAGAAATTCAACGGATCCATCATATTTACCCCCTTATTTTTCTATCTCCTTTTCATACCATAGGTATAAGATTCTTCAAATCTTGTTAGTCTTCACCCAATTAATAGGTCTGCAGTTATTTCATGGTCAGGTCAATTCCTGGATGAGATCTGAGTTTTGAGACATCCAAGCCCAATCCAAGGTAACTCTATCCCAGCTATATTTAAGTCTCTCAGAGGTTCTGAGCAAAGAATCAGCATCTTGAGTAGAGCGGGATTAACAACAGGCAAAGGTAAGAAAGAAGGAATCCGTCATTTCTTCCATTGCCTCAATGCACTACTCTCTAAACAGAATCAATTTCACCAGTAGTCAGATCGCCTCTCTCTGTTGGGTCCCACTTTCACGTATATAAATCCCATCCTTGCAGAACTTCCGTGCCCCCCATTTCCAGGAGGCATGCATGTGTCATCTGCTGTCTGGCAAGGATGTGGTAATCCTTGATGATTACCCTCACATGTAACACCATGCAGGCTTTCATCAGTGGATGATCTCAAAGCACTTTTTACAAGAGTTTGCAGGATTACCACCCACATAGGCCGGAACCAGATTTTCTAGTTTTCTAATGGGATGTTTGTTTCTCCAAAGCTTCACTCTGGGATTCCTGGGTCTGTATACGTTTACTAGACAGGCATTAGCAAAGCTTCAACAGTGAGCTTCTTGAAAGTAGGCACTCTGTATATCCAACGTCCTGCTATATCTCCAATGTCTGGTTCAGCATCCCACTAGCCTTATGTAAATATGTGTGGAATGAACGAAGCTTAAAATTACAAAGAAACAAGAAGTATTAACAATTTCAAGCTCATAAATTTGATAAAACAAAACGTCTCAATCACTAAATGCTTAGTTTCTGTGCTGTGCTTAAGTCACTCAGTCGTGTCCAACTCTTTGAGATCCTATGGACTGTAGCCTGCCAGGCTCATATGTCCATGGGGATTCTCCAGGCAAGAATACTGGAGTGGGCTGCCATGCCCTTCTCCAAGAGATCTTCCCAACCCAGGGATCAAACCCAGGTCTCCCACGTTGCAGGCGGATTCTTTACCATCTGAGCAACCAAGGAAGCTAGACTTAAATTCAAAGCAGCAAAAAATGTACCAAACTCATATTTGGCAGAACAGGTTAACACAAGAAACACATAAAAAATTCTAGAAAAATTACTATTTCATAAAAGTAGTCCTCATTTTCGAATGGCAGTATGTTTTCCTAGTACATTTATTCACAAGACAACTACTCCATGGTTAAGTTCTTCAGAACTGTATCTACAGAAATTTCCAGACACACTGAAGGGGGCTATTACAAAAGAGTAGTACAAAAATAAATGAACAGAGAACTAATGCTTTTAAAAATCATTCTTCCAGGACTTTCCTGGTGGACCAGTAGCTAAGACTATGTTCCTTATGATGAGCGGCCAGGTTTGATCCCTGAGCAGGGAACTAGATCCCACAAGACACAACGAAGAGCTCGCATGCAGCAACTAAGGATCCTGCATGCTGCCAAGGAAGACTGAAGATCCCATGCATTGCACTAAGACCCGGTGTACCCAAATAAATAAAAATAAAAGTTTTTTCAATAAAAATAAAAACCATTCTTCCAATGCCCTCTTGCAACTATTTATGTTACCAACCTAAACAAAATTTCCACCAGATCATTCTCCCTAATTAAAGTTCAACAAGGATAAACTGGATAAAGGTAATCAACATTCTTTTTCTAATTGCTTGGTTTAATTTTTATTTGCCTATAGGCACGTAGGCATTTCCAAGGCTAGGCGGGAAACTGCTTGCCCCTGTGCAGACTGAACAAGGTAACAGACCAAAAAAGCCCAAGTAAAGTTTAAAAAAATTAAAAGTGAACAAGATTTTGTATGGCTGTGTTTTCTTGTTGTTGGGTGCTCTGTATGTGTACTACATGTCCATAGTTATGTCTGGTAAGCTATGCATTTTATAAGAAGTAGTTGCCAGACCTGTTATAAGTTATCCGAATAACTAACAGGCAAGCTTCTTGAAGAGAAAAATAGCTTATTTATTGTTCAGCTTTATAACTGGGTACCATACCATCCTTTCCATACCAGATAGTCAACAAACACTAGCTGACTGATGAACAATGAGATTAATCTGAAATAAGTTTAAAATCAAGAATCCAGTGGACTTGAGGTCTACATTAAACTTCAAGCTCTGCTCTATCATCTCAACAGGATTATTTCAGGGGGTCAGGGGGCAAACGGGAGGAAACACTGCATGAATGAGCTAGGTGCACCCCTGGACCAGGGCTGTATGCCACTGGAAGTCACCTGTGCGCTCTGGCACCCATTTTTCCTACCCAAAGTTGAGATTGGTGGTATAAGTTGCAGAGTTCCCTCGCACCTCAAAGTTTCTCTGTTTAGGTATTTCTTTTACAATCAGTAACAGGATTCCTCAAGAATTAACAGAAAAGACTACCCTTTTAATTAAAGTCGGTTTTCTAATCTATCCCTGTACTGAAATGCCAAATCAATCCACTCATTAAAAAATAATAATAACAATTTTCATTTAATTTAGCAATTTAGTTCCAAGTTCACAGAGGTTTGCTTTTAATTTCATTTGGGGTTTCCCTGATAGCTCAATTGGTAAGAATCTGCCTGCAACGCAGGAGATCCCGGTTTGATCCCTGGGTCGGACAGATCCTCTGGAGAAGGGATAGACTACCCACTCCAGTATTCTTGGGCTTCCCTGGTGGCTCAGCTGGTTAAGAATCTGCCCGCAATGCAGGAGACCTGGGTTTGATCCCTAGGTTGGGAAGATCCTCTGGAGAAGGGAAAGGCTACCCACTGCTGTATTCTGGCCTGGAGAATTCCATGGACTGTATAGTCCATGGGGTCACAAAAAGTCAGACACGACTGAACGACTTGTACTTCACTTTCACCAATATTTGTTTCCCAACTGAAGGATAATTGAGTAAGAAAACTCACAAAAGGGAGTAGAAAAACAGTGGGGCGGGAGGGTCTATCAAGACCACCCCTTCAAGGAGCATGAGAACGCCTCCAGTTTCCAGGTCAAGGAATCCGGATGAACAAAACTGAAGTCAGCGTGTCCATCTCACCCACCACTCCACACCTGCTCATCTTTATGTTCTGTCTCATGCAACGGAACCACCGATGAACACTGACGACCAAACAAACGGAGAGTTCTGCTTACAGACCCCACTGCTGCCTCTGCCCCAGCCCCGACTATCTCCCACCCGCAGCTTTTCTATGCACTCACCAACAGCACCGACAAGGGCTCCCCTGAGCATGCACAGATTCCTGGCCCAAGACCTCTCCAACCTCTTCCGGTCATCGCCCCACAGGTACTTAGATAGGGCCTTACAGCTCCCTGAGGATATCTTGATCTGTTCACCTTCTGCCTTTGCACTTATCTACCCCAAAGTTTTTTTTTTCATCTGTCAATTCCTATGCTTCAGGATCAGCTCAGGTGTCACCTCCTGAAGGAAGTCTTCCCTGAAGCCCCCATGCCCACACCCTAAGATACATGTACGCTCATCTGTTGTTTCCAAACTTAATTATCCCCGCACCTAAAAAGCACACTTCAATTTTTTTTTTTAATTTCACTGCCTAGTGAGTCTGTGAATTCCTTGAAGTAGCATTTTTTCATTTCTGAAACATCAGGGAAAGTCTTATAAACAAGGGGTCCTTAATAAATATTGATAGATGAATGGGTAAACCTTAATAACGGATTCACAGCAGAATAGGAACTCTCTAAGGGAAATATGAACAGTAAAAATTGAGAAATAATTATGCTAATAGAAAAAAGGAGCTAGGCTTATCAGAATACATGTTTTGTATTGTCATGCCTTTTCAGTCAAAGAAATAAAACTCCCCCAGAACCTAAGTTAAACAGACTAACAGAGAACTAAAAGTGTTTTTTTTTAATGCAAAAAGACAGTATGTAAACTAAACTTACAACCGGAAACCAGTTTCCTACTGACTTACATATGAAAACAAGGAAGTATTCCCTACTCCAACAGTTTAGACCATAATCTTTTTCTAAACCACACATATACAGAAAAGTATCAATAGCTTGAGAATAACACTCAAATATGCTAACACTGTAATATTACTGGAAATTAAAATGTCAATAGAATGTAAGAAGGGAAATGATTCACCTTATAATGTTAGTTTTCTTTCGAAGAAAATTATTCCTGAGGTGGTACGTGAAGCCAGACCTCCACAATTCCCTAGGTGAGGCTCTCACTTGGACTGCAAGATCAAACCAGTTAATCCTAAAGGAAATTAACTCTGAATATTCACTGGAAGGACTGAAGCTGAAGCTCCACTACTCTGGCCACCTGATGCCAAGAGTCAACTCACTGGAAAAGACTGATACTGCAAAAGACTGAAGGCAGGAGGAAAGGGGGGTGACAGAGGATGAGATGGTTGGATGGCATCACCAACTCAACGGACATGAGTTTGAGCAAACTCTGGGAGTTAGTGCAGGATAGGGAAGCCTGGTGTGCTGCAGTTCATGGGGTCACAAAGAGTCAGACACGACTTAGCAACTCAACACCAGGCTCTCACTCACTGGTCTCCTCCCAGATGTCTTCAGTTAAGGTGCTGGGGGCCAGAGTGGGAAAAAGATGAGTTCTTCTCACCATGACAATGCTACCTTAATGATTTACCCCATCAGAACCATTTTTTCAACCTCAACCTTTTTACACCACATAGTGGGAAGAAAAGAATACATATCTAAATTACTATGTAATTTAAATGAACTTAATAAACACAAAGAACGTAAAAGAAAGGAGCCCATAGCCAAAGTTGAATGTTAAGGAAAAGAGAAGGAAGATCCAAAGAACAAGCTTGCTGGTTATTAGCAATGACTGCTTGGTATCACTTCACATTTACACACAAAGCTGCTTAATGCATGAGTCATTTTGAATCATGACTGTATTGATTCATTTAATATATTCAAAAAACCCTGCAATGAAGGCAACCTAGAAGTCTTGGGATGCAGATGATTCTCCATCAAAATAAGGGAAATAGAAGGCATACTTTCAAAACCATAAATAAATACGCAGAAAATCTGTACATAAAAAAGAATGAAATAATGCCATTTATACCAACAAGGATGCAACCAGAGATTATCATACTAACTGATGTAAGTCAGAAAGACAAATACCATGTGATATCACTTGTATGTGGAATCTAAAATATGGCACAAATAAACCTATATTTAAAACAGAAACAGACTTACAGACACAGAGAATAGACTTGTGGTTGCCAAAGGGGAAGGGTGAACTGGGAGTCTGGGGTGGGTAGATGTAAACTATTACCTTTAGAGTGGATAAACAGGATCCTACTGTACAGCACAGGGAACTAAATTCAATATCCTGTGAAAAAACCATAATGGAGAAGAATATAAAAAAGAAGATATATATGTGTATAACTGAGTCACTCTGCTGTATACAGTGGAGACTGGCACAACACTGAAAACCAACTGTACGTCAATGAAAAAATTGAATTAAAAAAGAAAATCTTTTAAAATGCTATTGCTTTCTCCTTATAAGCGGGCAGAAGAATGTGAGATCTCTTAGTCTATCAAAATTGAACCTAAGTTTAACAAATGAAAGACTCAGAATTTACTGTTCTGGAGGATTCTGTCAATGAAAACTGGTGTCAACTAAAGGAGTGGTCCAGGAATTTGGCTTCTACTTTCACTTAGTTCCTAAGATAATAGGGAGCCCAAACTTCTACTTCAATGATCTTAGCTTCAAAATCAGTCTTATATGCTGATGGTTTCTTTTGGGGATGATGAATATGTTCTAATATTAGAGAGTGTTGACAGTGGCACAACTCTGTGGATTTACCAAAAGCCACTGAATTGTATACTACAAAAGAGTGAATGTTTGGGTGTAAGAACAAGTCAATAAAAACTGTTCTTTTAAAAATCAGTCTTAAAGCTCTTATGCTGTTTTCTTTATAACTTAGACCTTGAGTGTATGCTGTAATGTGCCTGCTAACTGTATGAGCATATTTTGTCTCCTGATTCATTTTGTAGAAAGAGCTAAAACACTAGGATCACACAGTTTGGGAACTGAACCCAAGTCTGTCACTTCCCAGGCTCAGGCATCTTGAGCACATTACTGTCTGAGCCCCAGTCCCCAGTTATAAAACAAACATACGTTACCTATCTGATGAGAGTTTGAGCATCTGCAAATCGTCACCAAGCTCAGACTGATGGTGCGTGTGTGTGCTTAATCCAACTCTTTGTGACCCCATGGACTATAGCCTGCCAGGCTCCTCTGTCCATGGGGATTCGCCAGGCAACAATACTGCAGTGGGTTGCCAGGCCCTCCTCCAGGGGATCTTCCTAACCCAGGAATTGAACCCAGGTCTCCCGCGTTGCAGGCATATTCTTTATTGTCTGAGCCACAAGGGAAGCCCCAGACTGATAGCAACTGGCAGAAAATTAAAATGGGACGGGCTCTACGAATGACATATTAGGAGTAAAGAGAAATAAAAGAATAGATGCAAAAGCAAGAAGGATGTGGCAAATGCAGAGTCAGGACCAAAGCCAGACTGCCTAGAATCAGGGCAAAGCCCTCTGGAACCCCTTTTTGGTTCTAATGATGCTTTGGGGTGGTGGTGAGGTAAAGTGGAATGATGGGGATCAGAGTAATCCCAGAGCAAGTGCTATTACCAAGACTTTCTTTTCTATGAATACTTCAATCTCTGCATTCTTCAAGTAATTTGATGAATAACCACAAAGCAGAGACATTTTTCATACTTCTATATCCCCTCAAGTGTCATTAAACATTCAGTCCACTAATGGAATTACAGCCTCTTGATTTGGTTTGCTATTAATTAGAACACATAGTTTGGCACCAGGATTCATGTTATATAGAGTAATTCTACATAATAAAACATGCCTGAAGTTTCTTATATTAGCAGCCTTTGCATCACAAGCCTCAAGATTCCACACCTGTGATTAATTTACATCCACACAAGGTGAACCTTCGGCTTCTCCATCATTTGTGATATTGCAACCCTTAACAAACAACTTACCTGACAATTAATACACCTAATCTATATTTACCATCAATAACCCAAAAGCCCAACTGGGCCAAAATTTCTACAGTGAAAGTCTTTATAGTGGTTTTAATAACATCATTCCTCATGGAAAATATGCCCTATTTGCTGAGCAACAATTAAAAGAAAGAAAAACATTTTATATAAAATGTGTATATATGCACGTGTATGTTCACACATATACACATATGTATATTTTAAAAACATGTTAACGTTAATGCCACACATTTCCACCCTCAAAAAACAATTCCAGAAGCATTAACAAGATGAGTAAGTTGTCCTGTCCTCCCCCCAGGTAATGGCTCCACCACAGCCAACTAAATTCTCTCAATCCAAGTGCTTAGGAGACCAACAGGTTAACAAACCATAGTCTTCTGCAGCAGCACTTTAATGTGATAGGAGATTAGCAGGAAAAAAGAAATCAGCAATTGTTGCTATTTACCATCCACACTGTCAACAATTCTGAGAAACACCCCACTGAGTTTTGGGTCACCTAAGCCTTGTCCATTTTATAAGTATTTGTCTCCTGATTTTGCTTTTATACTTTTTAAATCCCAGAGGGAAATGATAATGTTCTGTAAGTGTTAGAATGGCTTAGTTTCTAAAATTGGCAGGAAGGAAAAGGCTAGCTTCTATTCGTTCTCATTTTGAAAGCATTAAGTACTGGGGGAGGGACCTTTGAGATAATAACCTTTTATTTATTTATTTAATTTTTCAGTTGTCTCGGGTGCATTTTTGTTGGTTCTATCAGCATTGCTGTGCAATCAGGTTTATTTTAAGACCACACATCCTAGCATAAATTCAACCGAGTTTCCTAGACTTGTAGCCAAATTTAGACTGACTTGACCAGAAGGTGTCCTTCCATAGTTTTCATGTTGGATTTATGAAGAGTGGCTTAGATACATGTCAAGGAGCTATTTTATTTTAAACATAACTTTGTATGGTGAACTTTCCTACACACACACAGTCACATAAATTGCTTTAACTTCTACTTCAGAGTTGCAGTCAACTCCTAATGCCTTTGGCAAAGACAAGATCCAATATGTGAGGAGAAAGGCAAATATATAAATAGTCCACAGAAATTGGGGCCTGTCAGGTTGGGAAAAGCTTCCATAACTTCCATATGTGAATATATTCTCTGTAAAGAGAGATAAGTGGTTCCCAACGCTGACATTTATTGTATATCAAATATCAACAACGATAAGGAAACTAAGTTATCTCATACCGATTTACTGTTATTTCTCAACTATGAATTCAGGTATATGTATATATCTCCACATGTAATAAATATTACATGAAATATATGGGTTACATATAATAAAAATGCAACCACAACCTTTAGTGAAGGCTCTAATTATTATTATTATCATTTTTAGGAAATGACCAGCACCCCATGCCCTGTCCCACCCCCAGGAGCCCTCCACCATTAACTCTCTTCTCCTACACTGTGGTTAAAACCCAGAGCAGAGGCTGACGAGTCCGGCCCAAGTCAGAATTCAGGCCCCGCCATTTGCAACCTTTAGTGCCTCAGGCATATAACTTAATGTGCCTCATTTCCTTCATCTGCGAAATTACGATAAAAAGAATTGAACCTGCTTCACAGAGTAGTCATCATAAGGGCCAAATGAATGAATACATGCAAGGCACTTGGAGCAGACGCTGATATCCGAGCACCATGAAGGGGTAAGCCATTACTATTATTGATGTTGTTGTTATTATTAGAACCAGAATTTTGACTTTTGTGATACTCACTTCTTTTCTTTTCTTAATAGTTCTTACCTTTTAATGGACTAGAAAATAGTTACTTTGATCTGTCTTTGAATTCCTTTCTCCTCTCACTATGGAAGATGTAACAGAATGCATAAGAGAGGGTGGTGCTGAACAAGCTCTAACGGGCATCAGAACTTCCCGATCTCACTAACAAATAAGAAATGACTTGCAAAACTCACAAGGAACTGCAACCTAGTTCTCCCCAAAGGTAGGACTGAAAAACAAAGGCTGGTCCAAGGATCCCTCAACCAGTAGAGTCTATCCACAGACTAAAGGGAAACTTTCACCTTGATGCCAAGTACAAAGATTCCAGGGCTTCCCAGGAGGTGCTAGTGGTGAAGAACCCGCCTGCCAAGGCAGGAGACATAAGAGGCTCGGGTTCAATCCCTGGGTTGGGAAGATGCCCTGGAGGAGGGCATGGCAACCCACTCAGTATTCTTGCTTGCCTGGAGAATCCAACGGACAGATGAGCCTGGCAGGCTACATGCATGGGGTCTCAGAGTCGGACACGACTAAAGTGACTTAACACGTAAGCACATAGATTCCACACCTCCCAGGGCTATTTATCCACTGAGAGCAAACCACCAACAATCAACTAGCCAACTGACATCTTGAATTGAATACACATACTATTCTTTATCAATAGGGATACATATGTGAACGTTTATCAAGAACACAAAAGAATCATTTATACAGTAAAATCTAAAGATGAAAAAAAAAAAAAAAGAGTGTCCCATCTGGAACTCACTCGAGTCCTTCAAACATGTAAAATTAACACAGTGATGCCCTGACATTCAGAAAAAGATAAGCTGAAGAGTACTGCAAATGTGACGTGTTAAATAAAGGCCATTCAATATCTAGTATTAATCAATGAGGAATCACATTTCCTCAGAATGGTCTCTCTAGCTGCCAGTCAAATAAAAAACTATAAGAAAGATCAAATACTTAAAAAAAAAAAAAAGCCTAACATGAAGGATTCATCTGAAAGAGTATAGTCTGCTGTGGGTCTTACTCCGCTATCTTTAGTTACAAGGGAAAAAAGCAACTTGAGATTCTAATGGCCACTGCCCCTTCACGTGGCCTGGGAGGGAGAGTCTGCCACCCAGGAACCTTGAGATCACTCACAATCCACATGGAGTTTCTGAAAGGGGAACACAAGCAGCACCTAAAATCACTCCTTATTGTTCTCCCTTATACATTGTATCCAACATCTTCATTCTTTGGTGAAAGCCTTCCATTTCAGGAGGGTAATGGGGCAAGTTTCACTCCCAGCCAAGCCACCAGCAGGTATTTTTGTCAAGATTCACTTCCCCCCAGGGTGCTTGGACACACATGTCCTGCCCTGGCTTTGCCCACCAGGAAATGATGGCCACCCTCTCTCTGCCAGCAGGACTTTGTTTTCTTCAGCTCTGAGTCCCCAGGCCCTGGCATGGCACCTGAAACATGGCAGGCACTCAAGGAAGTGTGCTAAAAAAATAACCGACTGTGTCTGTCTCTTCTCCTCTACGGAGCTCTCCTGGATTTAAAAGCAGTGTACACCCTGACCCTCCCTCATTCTGACAGGTCTAGATAAAGAATACCCCAGGTTCTCTTCTGGATGCCCACTGCAATGTACAACGAATCAATGATTCTTTACAACTTGTTTCATTCAAACTCCACCCAAGAACAGGAACAGCCTTAAGGAAGCTAATTCCTCAAGCTTTACATTTCTTTCACCTGTAAAATGAGGCTACAGATACCAACTTCCTAATATATGTAAAGTCTGTGGCACAAGACTTGGCACAAAAGTCAATATCCAAAGTATCTGTTCCTTCTCCATCACATACCACACATTAAAAAGTCAAAGCAAGGACTTCCCTGATGGCCCAAGGGCTAAGACTCTGTGTTCCCAATGCAGAGAGTCTGGATTCAATCCCTGGTTGGGGAACTAGATCCCACACGCTGCAACTAAGAGTTCAGATGCCACAACTTAAAAAAAAAAAAAATCTAAATGCTGCAAAATATTTTTAAAAATTCGAAGTAACTTACAATTCAAACTCAAAGGAAACAGACAGGACTAGGGTACCGGCACCTCTTCAGAGCTGCTTTCTACTACCACTCAAATAGCACTTCTTTCCTTCCCTCCTCTGGAGACCCCAGGGCTTACATGGCTGCAGGACATTAAGTGCCCAAAGTCAGGTCTCGGCTCACAGCCTTGCTGGCCCAGGATCGAGCAAAGGGCTTGACTCAGAGAAAGGGCTCGGAAAGCACACAGAGAATGAACAGAACTGAACCAAGCCTTTGTCATTCTTCAGAATGAGATTTTCTTTTTTTTTTTTTTTGCTAAGTTTGAGCATGGAAATGAGGAAGTAGAGCAAGACATCTGTGACCAGTGACTTCTCTTGGTTCTTTAAGTAGAACTCTCAAACTTGAAGAATCCTAAACACTTAGATACATTTTATAGAAATTAACAAGTTCCTATTGTCACAAACCCAAATTAGCGCAGACAAATAGGCCTGGAAACTACCAGCCAATTTCATTCTGTGAGTAACCATTAAGTTTTAATCAGATGTGGTTCAATTTCTGGAACAGTGAGCATTAAGAAGGGTTCCTCAAGGAAAGTGGGCAAAAGGGGAGAAAGGAGGCGGAGGAGAGGGAGGCGGAACAGAACAAAAGAACCGCCCCCAAGCCAGCCCTGTAACACAGACTCTTGACTCTGCCCTTCTCTGCAGCTGTTGTCTCCGGCAGTTGGCACGGAGCGCTGCCAGTCTGGGACCAGCTTCCAGTGAGGGCAGCATGGTTTTATTGGCTACTGAGGCAGTGCACACACCATTAATGGAGTTTTTATCTCTCCATTTTCCTGTCAGGACGGAACCAGCCAGTCTGACTCTGTTATTATCATTAAGAAAGCTTTTTTTTTTTTCCTTCCCCACACACACTCTTTAATCCAAACAACATCTGGGAACTTCAGCCTCTATCATATAAAAGGGAAACAGATTTAGAAGGAAATGGGGGTGGGGGGAATACAGTCCCAGTCACACTGAACAATAACCGAATTCTAACAGCCAACTTATCTGGAGCCACCTAATATCAGTGAAACACTGCTCACTTCAGAATGCAAGGTATTTTCCACCACACTGCTCTAAACCTCCTCTGGACCTTGACTGTATAGAAAAAAAATCCCATTTTGACATGTAGCCTTAATTTTTTTTTTTTTGGTCATGCAGCTTGTGGGATCTTAGCTCCCTAGCCAGTAATTGAACCCAGCTCATGGCAGTGAAAGTGCCAAGTCCTAACCACTGGACTGTCAGGGAATTCCCAACATGTAGCTTTAAAAAAAAAAAAAGAAGAAGAAGAAAAGAATTCCCAACATGTAGCTTTAAAAAAAAGAAGAAAATTGCTGCTTTCTTAGAGAAGTTCACTTGAGAATGCCTAAAGAATAATATTTAGAAGGTAATTTTTTAAAGAATGATTTTTAAAAAATGGAATAAAAAATAAAAACCCTTTACAAGACATTAGTAATTAGGACATCTCTAGTGTACAAACTAATAGGGGAAAAACTGGCGCCATTAAACCCAGAAAATATGTCCTCCTGTAACAGACAGCTGTCTCCTCTGTCCTTTAAGTGTGCTTCTTGCTTAGATCATGCTCCGTGAGTCATGGAATCAATACAGGAAAATGCACAGAGCAAGCTACACTGCAGATTCACTCAGGAGAGCGAGGTTCAAGCCCCATAGCTCCTCCGTCCCTTTCCTGTCTCCGCACGTGCATCTGGGGTCCCCAAAGTCCTCGAACATGCCCTGTGGGCTCCCCAATGTCAGGCCTTGCAGCATCGATTCTACATGAGCAGAACCTAAAAGCTACAGACCTAAATATGCAGATGTACAGCAACCCATCACACACCTCCACCCCTTCTCTTAAGTTTTCTAGAACCAAGAACAACTATACTGAGATTAGTAGGGATTAACTTCCCCAGAAATGCTAGTCACCAAGGGGAAGACACAATCAGAACTAAACATTTCAGGAAAGCCAAAATACAAGCGTCAGCAAAGGTTAATAGTTTATTTTTAATTAACCTTTTTGTCCCATTCAGCAGAAAGAGGAGGAAATCACTGTCTGTCTGAGCCACAGGCTCCCGCTCGCGGGAAGCTCTGCCTTAGAGCCCCTTGCAGTCTGCTGTTAATGACAGTCTCAGTAACCCGATCCTCGCACGGTGGGAGACTCCAGTAAGCACCGGCCTCTCTCCGGTCTCGCCTTTCTATTGTCCCACCCCGCAGGGCCAGCTGTTTCTGACAGCCAAATTGCTGCATGCTAAGCAGTGAATGCTGTCAGAGAAGGAATTTTCATTTCTATAATGCATAGGCCTCTGTGGACAAATTATCCAGCTTATGGTGCTGGCTGCAGGATGCTGCTCCGGGCTTGAAGCACTGCCAAAATGCGGCCTCTCCTCCTCCCTTCTGCCCGGCCCCGCGCTGACAAGACCGTCACCCAAAATGAATCTGAGCGGCCAGAGAGAAACAGGACATGTGCTTTCGGGGACAAACAAAACATATGTCAAGACTGGCTGTCGGGCTACAGTCTTTGATATAACGGCACACAGTGAAAGCTAACTGTGCTAATGTCACACCACAGAGCTACCTAGTGTGGGATCCATTAAGACCTACTGTCATTTGATAACCTGCAGTATTTCTGGGGCATCAGCAAAATCTTTGGCCCTGTGCTTCAAAGGGATGTCAGACTTACCCAGAAAACACACCGAGAACTTAGAAGGTAGTAACCACTAAGCAACCACCCACGAGATAGAAAAATCATACTCTTCCATGGTGACAAAGTCCCCAACAGGTGATTTATGGAATCATTTTGTAGGAACCTCTGCCTACCCAGTTTCTGTCCACACCATCTTGCACTTTCCAGCCACAACCTCTGACTCTGGGCTGGGGCTATAGCTTCTTCTATTTTGAGAGGATGGCAGTAGGGGAAGTAGACTAATCAGCACACTGCATTCTACAGAGGTGTGCAATGTGGCGTACGCTGGTCCAATCAGAGTGACCCTTGGGATTTTACAGAAACTGCTAGAAAACAAAGTTTGATTTTTCCATTATACTTGAACCTCAGAGAATATGCCATAGTCGTTTTGCTATCAGGAAGGGAGCACCTGCCTGAGAATGGAGCTGACAAAGGAAGAACTGGGGGGAGACAACAGGGTCCAGGGGTCACTGCTAGAGTCCTGGATCAACCCAGATCTAAAACCTGCCCTACTCTAGACTCCTCAGTATGACCAACATTAGATTCTCATTTTACTAAGGCTAATCCATGTTGTGTTTTCTGCCACTTGCAAATGCAAACTAACAAATCATTCCATCCAGGTTGTTGCTGGTGTTGCTCAGTCGTGTCCAACTCTTTATGACCCCATGGACTGTAACCCACCAGGCTCCTCTGTCCATGGGATTTCTCAGGCAAAAATACTGGAGTGGGTTGCCATTTCCTCCTCCATGGGATCTTCCCGACCCAGGGATCAAAGCCATGTCTCCTGTGTCTCCTGCACTGGCAGGAGAATTCTTTTATTGCTGAGCCACCAGGGAAGCCCTGGAATTCTCCAGGCAAGAATACTGGAGTGGGTAACCATTCCTTTCTCTAGGGGATCCTCCTGACCCAGAGATCGAACCCAAGTCTCTTGCATTACAGGCACACTCTTTACCGTCTGAGCCACCAGAGAGGGTCCCTAGAGCACCCATTGGTGAAAAAAACAAACTCATGCTATAACCTTACCATGTAAACAAGAAAAACATTTTGCGTTTGGGGTACTTCCTATGAGAACTTTGACTTTTCCCTTCTAGTACTTACACCCCAAAGCCAGTGAACACATGCAAAGCGTCTCTGGATTTTGGCCTCCTCTTCAAGGCAAGTCTAAATACCTGACCTGAATTCAAGGAGATGAGGAAGCTAAAATCATGATCCACATCTTCTTTCGGTGTCATAAATCTCCACAAGATGTGGTCCACGCAGCACAGAGAAAGGGGACCCCAGTTAGTGAGTGGTTGCATCAATGAAGCCAACTCAGAGAAAGGCTGGGAAACCACTGAAGCCCTGACCAGAAGTGGGAGGGGGGGCCCCTGCTCTGCCATTCAGGGCTCGGGTCGGCCACAGCAGCACCTGCAGGCTGAGAGCTACCCAGGCCATCAGGAGCACCGCATCGTGCGGCCATCTGTTTTATCATTAACCACTGTCTGGCCAACAAGGGCAGGGTTCAGTTCAAGAACACCAGGAACTCTGAGGCAGGAGGCATATCCAGAACCATGATGGGCCCACAGCCACTTGCTATGACTATAAATATCCTCCTGGCTGCCCGCCTGACAGCACCCGCACTTCCTGCTCCCTTGCTGGTAACAGAACCGCAGGCTTTTTCCCCCCAAGAAGTTCAGCACCACCTACCAGGTATGGGAAAATGAAGAAATGTGCGTGTGAACTTACACACACCCTGGCAAACCCTGTTTCTCACCCTACTCTTGTCCATACCTGGTTTGGATCCCCAAAGATCAAAACTTCAAAGTTGAAAACCATAAAAGATCTCAGTCTGGTGCTTGGAAAAACTGTAGAACACACAGGCTCAAAATTGTGATAGAGGGAGGGTGGGAAGAAGGGAATTAGAAGACCAGCTCACTCTCAACCCCTTCTCATCGTGACAGTCACAAAGGAACTCCAAACCCTTACGATTCATTCTTTTACCTGAGGGGGCAGGATGTGGGTGAGGGCTGAACTTGAATCGTCACCTGGGGTGGGGGCCAGGGAAGGGCAGCAGAAAGAAGCAAAAGAAGGCCAGTAAGAAAGAGAAATCATGCAAATAAGTCAATGGCCACATTTATCCATCGGCTCCTCAGGAACAATAAAGGGACCAAAATTCTCAGGACTGACTTAGCCTTAATGGTTAGAAGACTGATCTAATCCCTCGAACCTGGAGGTCACCCCACTACTTTGGGAGGAGTCATTCTAGGGAACTATCCTTTGTCACATCCATTGAAACACAGAAACTGTGATAAGCCAGATGCTGAAGACGACCTTGAATGAAGTCTCTGACGCCATTTCCTCCCAGTTCCTGGCATGTCTGGCACACAGTTGATGTCCCAACACATAACGGCCCCCAGAATGGGGGGATCACTCCTCCAAACAACTGCCTGACCCCTAGGAAAGGCTGATTCAGAAATGAACGGCATGGAGTCCAGGGGACAATTCTGAACCCCACCAGTTCACATCTTTTCCTCCCCGTAGCCATTCGTGGACTTGACTAACATGTACTGAGCCAGGGGGGGTCTTAGGCACTGGAGGTAGGATAGCAAATATGACCAAGTTCTTACCCTCGTGCAGTTTACATTCAGGCAGAAAACGCCACGTGGAAGTTCTTTCATTCATCTAACCGTGAAAGAACTGCTCTAAGGCCTAAATCCGAGACGACTCCCTCAACTGTATGAAAATTATATGAACACGTGCTCCTACATTAGGAATACTTTAACTCATGAGCCAATTAACTCTGGCCAAAGTTTTCAACATCCAGAACCTAGAGACTATTATACAGAATGAAGTAAGTCAGGAAGAGAAAAATACTGTATACTAACACATATATATATAGAATCTAGAAAGAAGGGGCTGATGAACAGATCTGTAGGGCAGCACTGGAAACACTGACGTAGAGAGCAGACTTACGGACAAGGGTGGGGAAGAGGAGGGGGAGAGGGAGATGAACGGAGAGAGTAGCATGGAAGCATATACACTAACATATGTACAATAGATAGCCAGTGGGAATTTGCTGCATGATGCAGGGAGCTCAAATCAAAATCTGGTGTTCTGTGACAACCTAGAGGGGTGGGACTGAGTGGGAGGTGAGAGGGAGGTTGAAGAGGCAGGGGATACTTATATACCTATGGCTGTTTCATGTTGATACACAGCAGAAACCAACACAATACTGTAAAGCAAATATCCTCCTTAAAAATGAATAAATTTAAATTAAAAAAAGAAAAAGAAAAAAGTCTTCAACATCCAGTAACAAAACCAACATTCAAAGTCAGATACGGCCCAATTTACTCAATTTCTAGCACTCCGTGCCCTATCCTCCCTCCAGCCCCAAAATTATCTGATACACTGAAAGGCTTGTTGATGTTCAGTTGCTGAGTCATGTCCAACTCTTTGTGACCCCATGGACTCCAGCATGCCAGGCTTCCCTGTCCTTCACTATCTCCCTGAGTTTGCTCAAACTCATGTCCATTGAGTCAGTGCTTAGCGAAAGGAAATCCAAAACATAGCCTCTGGGCAGGAAAGGCTCATCTACTATGATTTCTTTTCTTCAGTTTGGAAACCAGCAAGGCAGCAGATGAATTCAAGGTTTCCTAGTACAAAGAACAATGTATTTAACCACATCTCTGTGATAAAAACCAAGCAATACAGATTAAACCTCTCAGACCTTAACAGTCACAAAATTATGGCTAAAAACACAAATTTAATACTAATTAAGCCATACTCTAACCTCTATCCTCCCAGTTTGGAGGTAGGAACTTTGAACTAATGAGAAGTGTAGCTTTACAGAGTGAACATAATAAAAAGCATCAGCTCAGAAATATAGCCACTAAGTGTGTTTTTATTCCTATCATTTTTCAAATAAATACCATACAAGTAGCAAGGTCTGACGTACTCAACACCGCACTACTCCACACACATTGGACGGTTTACTAAACCCTGTTAGAATCTGACTGTGGGGAACATGGAAGCATTCCCCAACACCACTAGTGTCGCAGTTTTCCTTGCAAAGTAAATAATAAGAGTAGCCACAATTTTTTGAACACAGATCAGGCACCAGATGCTGCTTTGCTAGAGATCTGCATGCATATTACCATATTTAATCCTCCCAGCATGCATAACAACACAATAGGAATTATGTCCATTTTACAGATCATAAAACAGAAGCTCAGAGAGGTTAATTAACTTCTCCAATGTTACAAAGCTGGAAACGTGGCAGGATGAAATTGAAACCCATACTTGCCTGACACCATCAGCCATCCTTACCCATTATGTTAAAGTCTCTGCATCCATTTCCAGCCAGGATATCAGGGGAGAGGATTAACATGCGCCTTACGGAGCAATCATGCTATAGAAAGCTGTCACTGTAAGTAATGGTTACATTTCACAGACTCAAGCAGTTGAATTAGGATTCAGGGTATAATAAAACTACAAATGAAGGTACCACCAGCTTAAAAATAACCAAAAGGCTAAATATCATCCCTTCAAGTGTTTAAAAGGAAAAACATCAGAGTGCTACTTAGACTTTAATAGGGTTAGACTGCCAGCATCCATTCAAAGTAAGACTGAGACTAAAGAAAAAGAGAAAAGATATTATCAGCTAACCTTGAAATTAAGCCAAATGAAGAAAATAGGTGGGAAAATAGCCTAAGACCTGTGCTCCCCACTAAGCTGAAAAGCAGCTCTGCTTACAGGGCAAGGCCAAGGAGAAATAAGCCTACTGGGCAGATGATCCTATGAAGTCACCTCCTCAGGGAAAGAAAGGTTGGGGACTGCCCCTGTCATGGTCCTCCACTGTGCTGAGGGAGATCAAATCCAAATGCCCACAAGAACTGTCTTCTAGGTTTATAAAATCCACTGGAAAGGACTCCAGGGGAGATCCACACTTCCAGGAGACCAGGCAAACCCAACCAACAGAGACGGATCTGCCAATCAACCTCAAAGCTTTCCCTGGCCAACCTCCAAACCCACTGTCCCCAGTAGGTTTACCCTTGCAGTTCTCTGTTCTGTTTCAGCTCCACAATTTCACGATCAGCTCTGCTCTCTCCTAGCTACCCACTTAAGGTTCCTGAGAAATAACCACCCCCAACCCACTCCCCCCAAAAAGAGTACCAGAAATAAAGAAAAAAATTGCAGGGAGAAAGATCACTTTCAAAACAACATCCTGATAGTTATTATGGTAGTATTGTTACATGCCACTTTTTTTCATTTAAAAAAAAAAATCTTTATCAGTTTCTTAAGCACTCTGCCAAGAGTTAAAGGTTGAAAGCCAAAGAACCTTCCTGTCCTCAAGTGCTTATAGTCTGGCCATGCAAAATAACAGGACAGGGATGAGGGCTTCCAAAGCATGCAGTTATGCCAATGATATCAAGAGGTTAAAGAAGCAAACCATGATTGCTGGCTGAGGTGTTGTAGTGGGTTAAAAGGGGCTCCCCACCCCCAAAAGATACATCCAGGAACCTGTGAATGTGACTTTATCTGGAAGAAGGGTCTTTGCAGGCAAAATCAAATGAAAGACCTCAAGATGAGGCTGTCCTAGATTATCCGGGTGGCCTCTAAATACAATGAAAAGTGTCCTTATAAGAGACACACGAAGGAGTCAGAGAGAACAGGAAAAGACCATGTGAAGACGGAGGCAGCGACTGGAGTCATGCAGGTGAAACTCGAGGAATACCCTCACCCAGCAGAAGGTGGAGAGGTCAGGAAGCGAGTCCTGCCATAGTCTGGCCGGGCTCAGCATTTTGGTTTCAGACTCCCATCCTCACAACCACAAAAGAATACATTTCTGTTGGTTTAAGCCACCAGGTCTGCGGTAATTTGTTACGGAAGCCCTGAGAATCTAATACGGATGGTGAGGAGAATGCTGCTCAGAGGGCCTCCCAGGGCGAGGGGCAAGGAACTACAGGCAGGGAGGCAGGGGAGGAAACCACACAAGGAAGGAGTCAAGCTGGAATGAACAGAGGAAAGGCATGCTGCCACATCAGAGAGGAGAGAGAGAGAGAGAGAGAGAGAGAGAGAGAGAGAGAGAGAGGGAGGGAGGGAGGGGTGAGGTGGGGTGGGGTGGGATGGGAGAGAGAGGGAGGGAGAGGAGCCTGCAATGTATTTGGGTGAACAAGCAACTTGAATGTCTATCTAGGTCATATTAATTTTATTAGCTAAGAGGGGAGTCACCAAAGACGTCTGAGCAAGGGAATAAATTGTACAATGTGGTGTTTTAGGAAAATTAACCTAATAGTAAAAAGGAGACTGAACTAGAAACAAATATCCAGCAGACTTTGCTTTTGTGAAGAAAGATTCCTGAAGAACAGAAACCAAGTATCCACATTCTAATCCCCAGAACCTAAGAATGTTACCTTATATGACAAAAGAACTTTCATAGATGTGGTTCAATTAATGATCTTGAGATGAGGAGAGCAACCGTATTATCCAGGCAGGCTTTAAATGTTATCACAAAGGTCTTTTAAGGAGAAAGCAAAGGGAGGTTCAATAGCAGAGAGAAGATGTGACAAGGGAAACTTACTGAGGGGATGTGCTTGGAATTTGTGGAAGGAGCTACAAGCCAAGGGAAATGGACTGTCCTCTCAGTCTCCACAACTTTAAGAGGACAATTTATGTTTTTCAAGATGATATTAAAAGTGCGTCATGACTTGTCACAGAATGTTTCCTCCTCTGAAATTCAAATAAACCTTTCTTCCCCTGAACTCTTCCCAAAATTATTCGTTCTTGCTTCTCCCCTTGGCTCACTCAAGCAGGTCCCCTTTTATTCTTCCAAAGTTTATGTTCAGCATCCTGTTTTAACACTTCCTGGAGTTGCTTTAGACTTTCCTGTACTTCAAAACTCAACATCATTACCAGTATATGACCTACAATGGAGCTGGAGAGAACCTAGTAAATTTACTCACCCACCCATCTTGTTCAAGAAAGAATTTAGGAATTAGCTGTTTGCTTCTGGGGTGATGAAAATGTTTTCTATCTTTATCGGTGTGATACTGATATGGATGAATATGGATGAAAAAATGCATTGAGTTGTATGTTTAGGATTCGTGTATTTTACTGTATGTATGCTATACCTCAATAAAAATGTAAAAGAGGAAAAAAAAAAAAAAGGAAAAGCTGATTCTACTTCTTCTCTTGAGAACAGAAAAGTAACCATAAAGTCTTCAAATAAGAGGGAAAGCAACACTTGTCACACAGAGCCACTGAAGTTTATCTTTAAAATAGGCTGGGTGGGTGAAGAAAAGGTTGAGCATAAAAGAATGTGTATATATGGTCCCCAGAAGGGATCTTCAGATCACTTCTTAGAAAGGACATCAAAAGGAATAACTAAAAATACAGAAACAAGAGAAATGCACTAGAAATACCAAACATTTAGGAAGAATTTACATAGGAGTATCTTCCAAAGATTTTTGATCCCTCAACTATAATAAAAGCTATGCTACATTTCAACTCATTGCACGCAAGCATACATAAAATTGAAAAGAATTTCATGAAGTACTTCTTATCTTTGCAACATGTGAGTTTTATTTATAACTTTTATTTGGAATGTTGAGTCTGACTCATTAAATTGATCCAGTAATAGATGGCAACCCAGTTTGTAAAAGCAATAAGGTCCAGGTAGCAGGGGTTGAGCTGGACAGAAGAAAATGATAATATCAAAAGGCAACTAATTTTATGGCTACAGGGAAGAAAAGTTTAAAAGATTTACTTTACAAAAGAGAGCCAATTAAACACACACACACACACACACACACACACACACACACACACACACAGAATAGGCTTTGAAACAATTTGTATTAAAAGGAAAAAATCTGGGAGTTCCCATGGGCCTTGGCTCAAGCCCTGGTAGGGCAATCGAGATCTTACAAGCTGCAGGAGCAGCCAAAAATAAATATATAAATGGGGTTGATTCAGGTAAAGAGACAAAAGGTCTGTTTTTTTTTTTTTTAAGAATCTGTATTAAACAGAAAGTTTTCTTAATATTCTCATTAAAATTTTCTTCTTAATCTCTGTCAAGTCCCAGCCCATCCGGGTCCCAATTTTGAGACTCAATTCAATACTGAATCTTCAGTTTAAGGAATCTATATGTTCAGAGATATGAAAAGGTAAACAAGATAAAATCCTCACCTTCAAAGAGTTTATAATCTACCGATCAAGAAAAAAAGTGAAAACTACAAACAGTAATGTTGTGGGAACACGAAGGAGAAACTGCTTTTAGCCAGATAAGATACGACAAAGACCATATGCAGAAAGAAATGCTATTTGAACTGGGGACGAGTTCAAATTGTTTATGTACAGAGGCATTTAGACACAAAAATATACAAAGGAAGCTGGCAAATAAATAGTTGGCCGTGGCAGATTCAAAACATGGCTCCCAAATTCTTTGGCTCTCTTGCCATTAAGAGATGGAATCTATGCTAATCCTAAGAGAAATGCAAATCATAACTGCCTTGAGGTAACACCTCCCATTGGTCAGGATGGCCATCACCAAAAAGTCTATAGATAATAAATGCTAGAGGGGATGTAGAGAAAAGAAAGCCCTCCTACATGGCTAGTGAAGTGTAAACTGGTAGAGGTGCTATGGAGGACAGTATGGGGGTTCCTTGAAAAGTAAAAAGTAGTTACCAAATGATCCAGCAATCCTACTCTTGGGCATATATTCAGAAAAGAAGAAAACTCTAATATGAAAAGATACATGCACCCTGATGCTCAAAGCAGCATTATTTACAATAGCGAAGACTAGAAGCAACCTATGTGTCCACTGACAGATGAATGGATATAGACGTAGCATATAAACACACACACCTGCACATACATGTACACACACGCACATGTGCACTCACATACACACAATGGACTATTACCCAGCCCTAAAAAAGAATGAAATAATGCCATTTGCAGCAACAAGCATGGATCTAGAATTATCATACTAAGTGAAGTAAGTCAATAAAAGACAAATATATATATCATATTCCTTTAGATATCACTTATGTGTGATATCTTAAAAAATGATGCAAAGCAACTTATTTATAAAACAGAAACAGATTCAAAGTCATAGAAAACAAACTTACAGTTACCAAATGGGAAAGTGGGGGTAGGATAAATTAGAAGTTTGGAGTTAACAGATACACACTACTATATATAAAATAAATAAACAACAAAGACCTGTTGTACAGTGTGTGCGTGCTCAGTCACATTCAACTCTGCAACCCTGTAGACTGTAGCCCACCAAGCTCCTCTGTCTATAGGATTTTCCAGGCAAGAATACTGGAGTGGGCTGCCATTTTCTTCTCCAGGGGATCTTCCCAATCCAGGTACTGAACTCAAGTCTCCTGCATCTCCTGCTTGGCAGACAGATTCTTTACCACTGAGCTACCTGGGAAGCCCACGGTATAATACAGGGAACTATATTCAATATCTTGCAATAACCTATAATAGAAAAGAATCTGAATAGGAATACATATATATATATATATAAACTGAATCCCTTTGCTATATACCTGAAACTGACACAGCATTGTAAATCAACTATACCACAACCAAAAAAAAAAAAAAGGAGGTGTAATCTGTCTCCCACTTCCCCTTCCCTTGAATTTGGGCTCTGTGACAGCTTGACCAACAGACTACAATAAAAGTTTCCAGGACCAAGTTTTAAGAAACTAGCAGCTTCCATTTTCTGTCTTCTGCAACACTTGCTCTTGGAACCCAGCCGCCATGCTCTAAGGAAGCTCAAAATAGCCCATATAGAGAGACCACATGTAGGTGTTCCAGCTGACAGCCAGCATTACAAGCCAGACATGTGATGGAATGAGCCTCCAGACGATTCCAGCCCCCAACCTTCAAGCATTCCCAGCTGAGTTCCCAGACACTGTGAAACAGAGACAAGGTATCCATGCTGTGCACTTTCCAAATCCCTGCTTTGCTAAACTGTAAGTAGAGTAAAATGGCTTTTGTTTTATGCCACTACATTTGAGATGGTTTACCATGCAGCAACAGATTGACTGGAACAGTATAGTCAAGAGTATAAGAGGATGTGGTTGAAGATAACCATGGAAAAGAACCTTAAGGAAGATGCCACACATCTTAAAGTCAATCTAAACAGTTTAGAATTTCCTCTATACGCCATGGTAAGCAGCTGATAGGCTGAAGGTCAAGGGAATTATATGACTGGATTAGGAAGCTATATTAGCAGCAGCGCACAGACAGGAGCTCTAGCAAGTTCAGAGAAACACTTGACATAGATGCAATAATCTTAACTGTAGATCTCATAATTGTCCCCATTTTACAAATGAAATTCTTGAGAGATGAAGATCACCTAGAATAATCTGACATCTAATTCAGTAGCAAAATCCATTGGCTCTATCTTCAAAATATATCCTGATTCCAACCAACTTCTCCTAACTCCAACTCTGGTTCAAGCCTTCACTATTTCTCACCTAGACCAGTGATCATCCAGCTAAATTTATCATCCATAGTCAATGAATTTTACAAAACACCCTGTCCAATGAGTTGGGTCCACAGATCACATGTTAAATTACAGCAATGTCAAAGTGCCCTAACAGTTTCCAAACACATAAGCTCAATTTCTGTACCTATCACATAATAAATACAAATACTTCTTGGGATAAGCACCATGGCCTATTGTTTCCAAATGCCCTACAGACATCAATCTTTGGAATGTAGGAATGAAAAACAGAATTCCTGAGAACTCTTGAAATCACAAATCATTTAAAAAATACTGCCAACATTCTGGGACTTCCCCGGCAGTCCAGTGGCTAAGACTTCACTTTCCAGTGTGAAGGGTGCAGGTTAAATTCCTCATTGGGTATTTAAGATCCCACATGCCTCAGGGTCAAAAACTCAAAACACAAAACAGAAGTAATACCATTAACAAATTGAAGAAAAACTTTAAAAACGGTCCACATTTAAAAAAAAAAATCTTTAAAAATTTTATTACCAACATTCTTCACTATTTACTATTGACATCTTTTAAAACTTGTTTAATAATTAAGAATGTTTAGTAGTTATTTACAATAACTGAAGCATACAGAAAACATTCAGACACTGACTAATGGCAGGAAACATTACTGTACAGTATCTGAATAACCTAGCAAGGTTAGCAGCACTATACAGAATCACACGTCAAAACAGCCAATTTAAGGACTTATTTTGCTTCCAAAATTTATTATCTCTTGGCACACTACACATAGGGTTTTATTTTTAAAATACACATAAGTTTATTAATGTTTATTTGCAAAATGACTCATTGCACCAGTTGGGCCACGAACATACTATACACATACAACCTGGCAATAGCAACATACAAGCCCAACTGGTTATACGGTGATACTTCTTTCGAGTGTGCTCTTCTCAATTCCCAGAATAGTCAACCTTAACCTTCTACTCCATGTGTCAGCATTTCCGGCTCTGGCTTTCCACTTGGAGTCAGTAGTTTCCTTAGAGTCAATAAAATCTCTGCTTCAGCTGTGGCTAGTGACTGCCTCCTGGACAATGCAAGTATCCATCACCTTAAAGGATGGATACTGAAAAAACAGACACAAGCTATCTCAGGAAACTCCAAAACTAGGGCATGGGGGCGTGGAGGATGGAGTGGAGGAAGTCAGCAAAAACCAAGTCAGAAAGGATTAATTGATCAGTAGATGCTCTGGAAAAATTAAAATGAGGGGTAAATGTCAAAGTCAACACACACAGACCAAAGTCCCAGGCAAATTTGTCAATGGATTTTAAACACTTAGCAAGAGATAATCCCTGAGGATCTTAATACTAAGAGCAAGTTATGCAAGATGAACCTAACTTCACTTTTCAATATGACTCCAAAACTAGAAGCACAAGGAAACATATTTTAGAAGAGCATCTGACAAAGTCTCCTGTGAAATATCTATGGTCAAGATGAACAAAAACAGGGCTTCCCTGGTAGTCTAGTTGTTACAAATCTGTCTGCCAATTCAGGGGACATGGGTTTCATCTCTGGTCCAGGAAGATACCACACATCAAAGAGCAACTAAGCCCGTGCTCCACAACTATTAAGCCTGTGCTGTAGAGCCTGAAAGCCACACTACAGAGCCACAATTACTGAAGCCCACACGCCCTAGAGCCTGTGCTCCACAAGAGAAGCCACCACGATGAGAAGCCCGCGTACTACAAGTAAAAGCAGTCCCTGTTCGCGACCACTAGAGAAAGCCCACACGCGGCAATACTCAGCACAGCCAAAAACAAATCTTTAAAATAATAATAAAAAAAAAGGCAATGGACAAAAAGATAAGCAGATATATCTGTGAGTTACTGCATTCAAAGAGTGCAGCAGAACTGATCTCTTCCCAAAGTGATAGAAACGGAATCCCACAGATTCAACAGGTTAGTGCTATGGAATGGGACCTGACAAACTGGAAATTAATCAAAGTAAATTTAAGGTCCTACATGTAGTAAAGGAAATCAAAGACACAGGTAGATAAGAAGTATGAGGGGAAACAGGCCATGGCAGCAGAAATTGAGATTTCCATGGGTAATCAACTCAGTAAGTACAACAATGTGGCTCTCTGAAACACAGGAGTTCCCATATGTACAAGCATGGCAGTCAAAAAAATGAAAGGAGAGAAAAATCTACTCGAGAATATTGCAACCAGTTCTAAATACCAATTTGCAAAGACTTTCAATCAAACAGAAGCATGAGCAATAAGGCAGGTGGGATGGCAGTGACCACTGGGAAGCCCTGGAGAGATTCTGCTCAGATAAAAGAATATCAGGATGAACGAGATAGGGCTGGTCATGTAAATATGATATTGTCCGATACTCCTCGTAGCTGAAAAAAGAACAGCTCTGACCAAGGACAAACAGACGCTGAACATACTGTAAGCCAAAAATCCCAACCTTCCGACAGTCAGGGCTGTCCAAAGGTAGAGGGAGCTCCTGGTAGAAACTGCATCCCACAACTTTGCAGAACTTCAGCGAAGCCTGGGGGTTCACTCAGAGGGTACAATTCAGAGCATCGCCAACTCTGGATGGTCGGATGAAAGAACTCATAAGCTTGCGACTAAGAGGCCACTGAGGAAGTGATGAATACACATCACTTCAGAAACAGGTAACCAATGGCAGCAACTTCCAAAGAGAAGATGACCAAAGGCTGAAGAAGGAGCAGCAGCAATGAAATGAGTAGACTCATTTTTTGAAATGCTTCCTCAGGAAATGGCTTATGAAAGTCATAAGGTTCAAAACATTTTGTTTAATGACAGGAAAGATGTAAGCCCATTTCTAAGCTCAGGGGAAAAAGCCAACAAAAGAGGATAAATTGGAGGAGTTTGAGGAGAAAGAACAGAGAAAAAAATAAAGAGCAAGACCTTGGGAAAGGAGACTAAACTCAACCTGAAAATATCTGGCACAGGGCTAAGTGCTGGAAAACATTGTTAAGACTCATCTTCACATGTACACACAAAAGTATTTGAAATTATGCTCTTTTAAATAGTTATGCAAACATACCCAAGATAGGTACCAATTTCACAACAAATATTACAGTCTGCCATAGTTTCACGATCTAAATGATATTAATTCCCAATAAATTTATCACTTGCACGTAATTCCTAAAACCATACAAACATCAAGATTCCTTTAAAAGCGTCTAAACGTCATAGTATCAAAATCTGATGAAGCAGGGGAGGACTGTCCAGCGGACTTAACCCTCAGGCATTAAGTACTGATAACTGACTCAAGGGACATGAATCTGAGCAAACTCTGGCAGACAGTGGAGGACAGAGGTGCCTGGGTGCTGGAGTCCATGGGGTCACAGGGTGTCAGACACAACTTAGCGACTGACCACCAAGGACAAATTGGGGCTGTACCAACATGCAAAACAAAAAGACAAAATTTTAAAATTTAAAACAAAATTAAAAAATGCAAGGCATGAGTAATTGCTGTAATAAAAGGTAGTATGTTGAGATGTTCAAGAAAGTTCTCCCAGAAGACTTATCATGGAAGTGATGTTTTAAACAATAACATCTCAAAACTAGATTTAAGTCAACATGAATAGTTTCCACACTGAAATATTTTTTCAAAACAGACTAAGCCAAATGAATGCTACTTATTTGAATTATCATATCCTTCCTGTTTCTCGTTTCACAATTACTCAAATACATAAAATAGACTGTATTAGTCTGCTCTGAATGTCACAATAAAATACCATATGTTGGGTGGTTTAGACAACAGTAATTTATTTTCTCACAATTCTGGAGGCTGGAAAGTCCAAGATTAAGGTGCCAGATCAAGGTGCAGGCCAACTCAGTTCCTAAGGAGGACTATTTCTTGCTTGTAGATGGTTTCCTTCTTGCTGTGTCCTCTTATGGCAAAGAGACAGCAAGTCCTCTGATGTGGCTTTTTGCAAGGGCACTAATTCCATCAGGAAGGCCCCACCCTCATATTTAACCCTAATTATCATCCAGCAGTCATGTATGGATTTAAGAGCCGGATTATACAGAAGGTTGTGTTGTGCTGTGCTTAGTCACTCGGTCACGTTCAAATATTTGCAACCCCATGGGCTGCAGCCCACCAAGTGCCAAAGAATTAACACTTTCGAACTGTGGTGCTGGAGAATACTCTTGAGAGTCCCTTGGACAGCAAGGAGATCAAACCAGTCAATCTTAAGGGAAATCAACCCTGAATACTCATTGGAAGGATTGATGCAGCAGCTGGAGCTCCAATAGTTAGGCCACGTGATGCAAAGAGCTGACTCATTGGAAAAGACCCTAATGCTGAAAAACATTGAAGGCAAAAGGAAAAGAGAGTAGCAGAGGATGAGATGGTTGGATGGCATCACTGATTCAATGGACATGAACTTGGGCAAACTCCAAGAGATAATGGGGAACAGGGAGGCCTAATGTGCTGCAGTCCATGGCGTCACAAAGAGTAGGACACAACTTAGCAACTGAACAACATCATCATCCCCCAAAGACCCCATCTTCATATGCCATCACATATGAGTTAGAGCTTCAGCATATGAATCTGGGGGAAATGCACACAATTCACTCCATAGCATAGACAGATAATACTTTTAAAAATCATCCTCAGAACTGCTACCAGTGATTGTTCCAAAATCCAAATATGATTAGATCCTTTCCTATCTAAAATTCCCTAATAGCATAGTTTGGAAGGAGGATCTGAATTGTCCAGCAGAGAATAAGGAATCCTCACCATGTAGCTTTCAACCACCTCTCCAGCTTTATGTCATATTAATTCCCACATATACCCTAAGCTACGGTTAAACTCAACTCCCTGCCACTCCCAGCACGTACCACACTCTCCTTATGCCTTCTACCTTTAGACTATACATTCTCTACACTGGAATATTTCTGCCCCTACATTGTCAGGCTTAGTTCCACTTATTCTTTTTTTTTTTTTTAATGCTTTGGTAATTAGTCTTTTTTTTTTAATTACTTATTTATTTTGGCTCTGCTAGGCCTTCATTGCTATGCAGGCTTTTCTCTAGTCATGGTGGGCGTCTTTTTTATTGTGATGGCTTCCCTTGTTCTGGAGCACAGGTTCCGGGGTATGTGGGCTTCAGTGGTTGTGGTTCCTGGGCTCTAGAGAACAGGCTCCATAGTTGTGGCCCATGGGCTTAGTTGCTCCACGGCAGGTGGGATCTTCTCAAATCAGGGACCAAATCCGTGTCTCCTGTATTGGCGGGTGGATTCTTTACCACTGAGCCACCAAGGAAGCCCCTCTACTTAAAGCATGTACTTAATAACCTCCTTTGAGTTGGAACCTTCTCTATACTCCTCCTCCCAAAGCAGGTTAGCTGTTCCTTCTCTGGACCCGTTGCATCTTCTGCCCGCCCCTGTGACAGACAGCACCTGCCAGCCTGTACTTGAACCGCTGACTTATGCGTCTCCCTTACTAAGCTGTGAATTCTCCTGAGGCCAGGAATAGCACCTTCGGTCCCTGTGTTACCAACACATATCAGCACAAGGCGTATCACAGTCAGTATTCCAAAAAAAAAAAAAATACAGATAAAAGCATGAACCAAATAGACCATAAAAGAGTTTAAGAAAAAGACAATGGAAGCATTTTTTACTTTTGACATTTCACATCCATTTCCCATGGACATATGTCTAGTTAGTTAGACATTTGCACAAAGCTTTGGTGATTATCTCAGTCACCAGCAAAAAAGAACACAACACAGAAATCACTCCAGGGTCAAGAGCAAAGAGAAAGGAAGAGAACGAACAGAATCAGCAGACACAGGACACATAGCAGAGTGTTTATCTGTGAAAGAAACTTCACACTCCCTAATGTCACGGGTTCATTTACTACCTTTTAATATTTTTCATAAACGTCAATGGACAACTGGTGGACCCCTCACCAGATAAAATATCTCATTCAGACTTGCAGATGGCAATTCCAGGTTATCAACTGATTAAAGCATCCTCCCTAGAAAAGCAACTCACTTGAACCTCCCTCAGCAGAAATGCCAACTTTTAATACAGGAATCAGAGCAGAATTGTGGGTGGTCTTGGGAGAAAGGCTTTATCAACTGTAAAATCCACTGGTGGTCATTACTGTCTGAATTATCCTGGTGAGGTGATGGTCCTTCAGCAGGAGAGTGGCTGAATTAAGTGAGAGAAATGACTTGGTGCTCCGTCTGATTCATATTTTGCCTTTTTTTCCTCTCAAGAGAAACAAGCTCTAATGATACATTTTCTGATGACCAAACATTAACTCATCGACTGAAATCTTCTCAATGACTAAAAAGTTCCTTCTTCATAATAAACCAGTAGCCTGAAAAGTCAATGTAAATACACACAAGGGAGTCAAATTTTTTGTATTTTTTTCCTCAAGCCATGACACCCTAAAAAAAAGTCATCTTAAGAGCAGATTTTTTTAGACATGACTCTAGAAAAGTGGTTATCCGCTACCTGCCCTTCGTGGGGGGGGGGGGGAAGTGCTCTAATATGCTTTTGTCCTGTGGCTATAATTAAGGTTGAAAAAGGCCTTCAGTTTTCCCCTTGAAGACGTCATCAGATTCGAATGACTCCTGTCTCATCCTCATCTCCCCTCAATGTGCTCTTTTCAAACAGCCTCCATGTCTTTCCATTTCCCCTGAGCAACTCCCTGCTTTCAACTTTTCACCACTTATTCAAAGTCTCTCCTCTCTTATCCTAAAATTGCTGATTTCATTTCTTTACTCTCTTTCATCATCATTCCCCTTCCCCAAATCCTAACACTAGATCTTTAATGACTCACGGGAAAGATAATTAAAAAAAAATTGACAGTGGTCCATTGTGATAAAATAGAGAATGTGTAACACAAAATAACATCTCCCTTGATTCAAAATAACAAGTATTTATTGAGTGCCCACTGTGTGACCTGTAGGAACTACAAAACAAGATCACCTTTCAGTAAAGCTGCAAGCTTTGTGATAGGGGCTGAATCACCTCCACATCCCTCCACTCAGCTCATCAAAGTATCTCATACACAGAGGAGGGGCCCTCTGAAGTCTAGAGAGGTTTGGGCCTCTTCCACTGTGATGCCTGCTGGCATTATATAAAGAAACGCCAAAACTCAGTGACAAAAACTGTGTATGTTTTAAATATTTACAAAACATGCCAGGCAATATTACTGGGCTGGTCTCAAGATAATTACGTGGTCCAGGAATGAGACAAAAGTTCAAAGTTGTATGATCCAGGACGCCTTCTTTCAATCCTGTTGGTGTATTTCTGAGCTCTGTCATTCAAAAGTAGTATCAAGACCAATGTGAACACCCTTGAAAGTGGGCTGCTTGGGCCAAAGGGCACTTCTGCCCACCACCACCACCACCTCCCCAGGTCCCTTTATAGCGGCGAGTGGAGGAGTCGGTAAACAACGTCAACAGTGAACACAAGGTCTCTATCCTCAGGGAAGTCAGAAACTAATCTTTTTTTTTTTTTTTTTTTTTTTACAAAGGACACACTCTGCACCCCCATCCCTCCCCAAATACAATGGAAGAAATGTTGCACCAGAAGACCAGGACTGCATCCTGGATCCATCTTTAATCATGGACAAGTCTTCTTCAACACATTTAACCTTCAAGATTTTCTCTCCCCGCCCCCTGTAAAATAGAATATATTAATTTTGGCCATGCCTTCTGTACAAAGGCTATCTAAAGGCTCATATGAGATGTGGTGGTATTTTGGTAAACTGCAAAGCCCTCCACAAATGAAAGCTACATAGGCCTAATGGTTGAGTATTTAATCACATGCTGCCTTATCACTGCCATTAAAACAAAAATGACATTTATAAAACATATAAATTCAGAATTTGGCATTGTTGTGTCCAGCAAACAGAAAGAAAAGGGGAGAAAAGATGTGTGGCTATGACTTGAAAGTAAAGCAGTCCATAAGGGCCCCAGAGAGCTCTGGCAAGTTTTCTGTGAATATCTGAATATTCCTTGTAATCGTTATTCCTTGTTGAAATAACTTCCATGCGTAACCACAGAGATGACTAGTCCTCAAACAAACCCAGATTTACTCCCTAAGGCCCCATACTATGCCAGGCTTCTTCTGCAGTTAGAACATCTAGAGTCATTTGCACGAGCAAGTATCCTCCCTCTCAACCCCTCTAATCTCATTTCCTCCCTCATGCTAAGCTTACACAAACAGGACTAGCCTAAATTACCACCGTAAATTACCAAAGCAAACTGGCCTGGAGAACCCTTATCTGTTTGGGTCACAGGACTACCCTTCCCTTCCCTTCCTCCAGGTAGGTGAGAAAGACACTCCTCTGGGCATCCCCGCTACTCCTCTTCTTTCCAGACTCAGGGTCCCTTTCCCTGCACACATCCCATGGACCTGTGGCAGATCACTCTCTCAGCCCTTCTCCCCATCTTGAACCTCATGCCTGGACCTAGACAGGCTCTCATTGGAATCCAGCTCAGCCTTTTCTCCTGAGCTATGAAGGCTCTTCTGACAGCTCCTCTGGATGTCTCAGAGAACCTCGGACAGGACTAGCTGAGCCTGGCCCGTCCAGCACTCCCCACGGCCCCCCATTATTTCACCATCTAGCCACTGCTGCTGTGACCTGAGACCCTCCCCCTCCCACCTCACCAGGATCAGAGCAGTGACTCAACCACCTCAGCAGCCCCCTCCAGCCACATCTGTCGCCGTGTCTTGACCAGACAGCTGGTCCCTCTGGCTTTCCAACAGTTAATGTTTCTCCTACCACACAGCAAATTCTTAAGGCGCACATCGAGACCACATTTCCACAAGTATAGTCGTTTTGAACAAATGATCGTGCTTATCAGAATAATGTGGGGAAACTTTAAAAATTCTGGGTACATCCCAGACCAATTAAATCACAACCTGGGCGGGGGTGGGGGGTGGGGCGGTGCGGGTTGAAGCATCAGGTTTGGAAAGTCCAATGTGCAGATGAATTTGGGAACGACTCTATTAGAATGAGCCTGAGAGACAAGTATTTAAGGGAAAAGGCTTGAGACCATTTAAAGAAACTGAGTTAGTCAAAGGTATGGTAAGCAGATAGGAGGGGTGCTCAACTCACCCTGGTTTGTCCAGGGCTCCAGCACTGAAGATCCTGGCATAGCTCTTCATCACAGGCAAATCAGGACAGAGGGTGACACTACTCATCAGATGAGGCAGTGTCTGAAATCTGCAAATGAGTGCTAATCTTTCCCAAAATGTGCTCAGCAAAATACTATCCCCTCTCCCTGGGGTGTGAACAGCTGTGCAGCCATAAAGGGTTCCACTGTGGAATAAACTGGAAAGACCCCAGGGATATCCCAGGATAGATGATTAAGTTAATGGTTTTCCTCACTGCCAGCTTCCCAAAACTTCCAACGTACTCTAGTCACTAACACTGTCTGACAGAAGGGCATAGCCTGCATTTCTCAAGCTCGTATGAGAGCCTTTGTTGGGGAGCACTGTATGCCTGAGGATTCAGGAAACTTTTTGTTAAATGTTGCCTCACTTCTACTTCCAGGCAATACTGGGAAAAAAATAAATCCCATGATGTCACTTCTTTCATGATCAACCTCCTGTTTAGGAGAAAAAAAAAAAAAAAAGCCCAAGGGACTTCCTTGATGGTCTAGTCAGTGATTGAGACTCTCCACTTACCCTGCAGGAGGCATAGGTTTGATCCCTGGTCAGGGTACTAAGATCTCACATGCTGCAAGCTTCAGTCAAAACATTAAAAAAAGAGTCTGTCTCCTTTTGTAGCTTTCCCAACTTTTATCCCTTTCAGTGTTCTATTGTTTTACAAATTTTAGAAGCATTCAAATCACCTGGAGATACTGCTGCACCGCGGATTCTGATTCAGCAGTGCTGAGGTGGGCCTGAGACTACAATTTTAGTGATGCTAACTCCCAAATGATGCCACTACTACTAATTCGACACGCTGGATGGCATCACCGACTCGATGGACATGAGCTTGAGCAAGCTCCGGGAGTTGGTGATAGACAGGGAAGTCTGGCCTGCTATAGTTCATGGGGTTGCAAAGAGTCAGAAACGACTGAACTAAACTGAACTGCTAATCCAAGGACCACACTAAGCAGGTAGGGCTCTGGTCACTCTCAGTTCTAAAGGATGTTGTCTTTCCTAAAAGCCTCTGTGCCTCAGAAGCCCTTTTCCCACCTGATGCCTTCCCATCTGTCTTTTAAGATACTTGAGAAGATCACTGTCCTGAGAAGATGACCGTGCTGCCCTTTCAAACAGAACCACACATCCCAACTTTATGCTTACAGCTCTGTTCTGGTGCTACACTGTTGTAGCTTGACCACCTTTCTGTCTCTCCCAAGCTGAGCTCTCTAACAGCCTGTCTCTTCATGCTCAGCGCCTGGCACAAAGTAGCTAGTCAACAAATCTATGTAGAAGGAAGGAGTGGCTACACAATAAAAGAGATGCATGATCTTAGTCCAGGGAAGACTTTTTAAAAATGAGGTTGTTAGCAGAATCAGATTTAAGGCTTCGAGTCTTGTGGTTGAGGATCTTCAGCAGGAGAAACAAGCAGAATTTATGCTATCACTGCAGAGTCAAATCACAACAGATTATTGTCGCCTATTTGTTATAGGATACAAAACAATAAAATTCCCAATTTTCTTGAAACGAAATCCAGATAATCTTCTGATTAACATTTAACAGACTAAAATCACTAGGCACCGTGGGAAATGAAACACCACTGACCTCCATAACGTGCATTCATCCACTTTATGGAGAATCCTTCTGACAATCCTAAGTTTAAACAAACCTTTGTGAAAAGATTACTCCGGCAGGTTTAATGCAGTCACAGCTGTCAAAATCATGGGCAGTGTATCACACTTAGGAGAGCATTTGAAAATGTGTCAATAATTATAATTAGACATTTGTACCAGACCTAATATACTTTCACTACCCTTTTACTTCAACTGATGTGAAATTAAAACCAGTTACTTAAAACTGCAACTCTCAGATCATAATTTAATTCTAAAGTAGATATAAAACCTGTCACACTACTGAGATAGAGTACATTTTACTCAAGAGGAGAAAAGGCCACAATATTGTAAAACATCATTTTAGGTAAGGTGACCACCTTTAACATGAAAGGGTAAAATACACTATCGAGGTGCAAAATCTTTCAATATTTACTTTACCCATCTGTATCTAAAAATTTCCTCTTCAAAATTATGCACGACCCACACAGCCCAGAGATAATAATTCTTAACATTCCAATTTATTTCTTACTAGCCTTTTTTTTCTATGTCCATATAGTATACAACTACAAACCTGAATTCTACTATGCTTTATGTTTATGAAATTGTACATAATTTGTGTGAATGGAATTACACTGTTTTATAGTGTCCTGCTTTTTCTACTCAATGTTGTTTTGTATAGCCTCCATGGTCAATCTACTTATTCCAAAATTTTCTTCATGCCTACAATGGATAAGGCAATATACTGTACTAAGGACAGGATACATGCACACAGGGATTACCAGACAGACACAGTTCCTGTTCTTGGTATTTAACCACAGATATACTGATTACATATACATGATATATATACTGTGCATTATATATACATACATACATATGTATATGTATACACATATTTTATGTGTAGTAGTACATGCAACATACAGAAAAGGAAGCACTAACTACATGGAATAGCCAAGAAAAGTCTCTTTGAGAGGGTAGCTTAAGGTGAGATCTGTCCCTGGAAATTCATCTAATATTTTGTGATTATACATAATTTCCACATTATTCATAATATGTGTGTATGCATATACACATATATAGTTTTTGTGCATATATATCTAACTTTTATAGGTTACTGTAGAACATTTAGGTTCTTTTTTTTTTTTTTTTACTATTTTACAGAGACTTGAATAAATTTGTATAATCAAAGAGCTTTAGTAAGTGATTTCTTTTTTTTTTTGATGAGTAACCAGGGGCTCAAAATCTTTTCCAGAATAATTACATTTATATTAGCAGCCCAAAATTTCCAAGTCTTTCAAGTGAAATAATCCAAGCGTGTTGCTTAATTTTAGGGAAGCCAATTCCAAAGAAAAACTGAAGTACAGGGAATAAACATGAATTTTATATTACATTTTATTTACTTGGTTTTGAATTTTTAAGTACATCTAATTTGGTAACCACCAGGAAATCTAATCATCTTATTAAACTATACCAGCTAAATATCTCAAAATTTTAAACAATCCCCTCTTTTACTTTCTTCATACTATAAAATACTTTGAAAGAGTTAAAGCAGCCTGCTCTGGTCTGTTCCATAAAATTTTTCTGTTTCTGAAAGATTGTCTATCACAAACCCATTGCTTTTTTAAAAATGCTATTATAAAAACAAAACATTTTTCCCTAAGTCTAAAAATCCATTGGCTCTACTCTTGATCAATAATAAAAAGCTGACTATATGAGCTTCTTTGTCACTAAAGGCCTACTTATCACTCACCATATTTCAGAGAGAAAGAGAGAGAGACAACCAACCACGTATGCTCTGCCTTCAACATAAAGCACAAACCAGACACAGTGCTTTAAAACAATCAAAGTAAAGCTGTGGTTAGTAAAGCTTCCAAAGCCCAGGATTCTTCACAGACTCAAAATTATATAGGGGGAAAAAAGTCATCAGGCTCCATTTACTGGAACAGCCAAAACAGAAGACAACTGGAAGAGAATCAACCAATTATTAAACTTCAGAAATAGCTGAGTCTGTACCCTTCCTGGCAGATAAGGAAAGAAAAGTGCCGCAAAGAAAAAGGTTGATGGAGTGACTTTTGGGAGCCACATCACTGCTTTACACCAGAGAACAGGCTAGTGCTTGAGTCTTAGGGGTTACTTTCTCATTTCCACCATGCCATTGTGCTTCAACCTATACTTTAAATTCAAATGTAAATATCCTTTAATTCAGCAACTCCAATTCTGATATTGACCCCCAGATATACAGGAGATAGGGCTTCCCAGGTGGCTCTAGAGGTAAAGAACCCACCTGTCAAAGCAGGAGACATCACAACATGGGTTCGATCCCTGGGTGGGGAAGATTCCGTGGAGGAGGGCAGGCAATCCATTCCAGTATTCTTGCCAAAGAATGCCACGGATGGAGGAGCCTGGTGGGGTACAGCCCATAGGGGCACATGACTGAAGCGACTTAGCACAACACACACAGAGCACATACAAGAGATAGACAGATGGATCTGAGTTACACGGTTTCAGATCTACATATCCATCTATATATAAATCAATATGTAGATATAGTAGTAAATGTAAAGATAGTCACTGCAACATTGTAACACATAATGTTACCTAAAATAACAAGTGAAAGACTGGCTGAATACATTATGATACATCCACACAATGAAATACCTTTCAAAAGAATGAGGAAACTGGATGGTATTGATAGCAAAACATTTCCAAGGTAAAAAAAAAAAAGTCAGGTATAGAATTGAAATGTGCACAATATGATACACATATAAGAAAAACACATCAGTTTGTAAACCCAGAGACTATCCCTGGAAGGATACACAATTAGTTTTAGTCATGGTTTTTCTCCAGAAAGGGAAAGCAGAAGGCTGAAGAACAAGTTACCTTTCACTAGATTTCCTTCCCGTACTTCAAGTCTTGCCTTGAGCACATGTAACATAACACAAAATTTGTTTCTAAAACATAAAACACTGTAATGGATAAAAATGATGGGGGGGGGGGGGGGGGGGGGGCGCGGCTGCTCCACGAAGCATGTGGGATCTTAGTTTCCTGACCAGGATCCTGGATTGAACCTGTGCCTCTTGCAGTGGAAGCAGAGAGTCTTAACCACCAGATTAGCAGGGAAGAAAAATATATTATTTTTGAGGTTCTGGTGGGACACCAGAAAAAAAATTTTAAGAACTCATATTAACATGTAATGAAATAAATCTATGTGTGTATTAGAAATAAAACTCCAACTTGAGAAAAAATAAATAAATAAAGAGTAAGATGGCCCAAAATGTAGACTGAAATATCCAAGACAAAAATCTTTCTGAGAACAAAAGAAACGCTCTTGTGGAAGATTTCTGTGTTCAATACCCACACCTGAAAAAGATCACTCCACCTAGGCTTAGAATGTCCTAGAACAGAACTTTTAAGGATTAAAATGGAACCAGGGGAAAAGGAGAGTAGCTGAGGTGGATGTAGCTGATTAAGTAACAATGAGTTGGAGGGAATCCTAAACAAACAAGCCAAGATAAGGGGAAAAAACTCATCTGAATTTGAAAAGGACTTTCCATTCTAAACTGGATAAAGACAGGAATAAATCCCAAACTGAACCATTCTCTTTTGACTTTTCCCCCCAATCTCAGGGCATCTGTGATACAATTTAAAAAAAAAAATCATTGCTTGAATTCTTTTCAGCTAAATAAGGCTTAGCAAAATACGCATAAATGTAAGTTAAAGGTGTCACTAATCAAAAAGTATATCTGCCTTTGATTCTATGAGCAGATGTTCATCAGTTCCCATGTCCAAAAGCTGAAGACAGTTATTATACTCCTTTGTTAGGATAAACATTTGGTTTATTTGCACTTGACCCAAAAAAAGTCAATAAGAGACTTTGAACTGTTTGCAGCTTGTTCATTTATCATTCAGATCTTAGCCCATGTTTTTCCATTTCCAAAAGGCACTTCCATCCTTTCCCACAACTTCAAGTCCTTATTTCCAACTCCTCACTAGACTCAAATAAACCCTCTTCTGTATCCATGTCCCACCAGAACCTTAATGCCAATACCACACCCCATCTCAAACCAGATCCTCTTACTAACCTTCTGCTTTAAGATCAACATCATTATCCTAGTCATTGGTGTTCCAAAAGTCAGATATGTTTGCCTACTACCCATCTCTCCCTCTCTTCACAAAAGTGATTTAATCAATCTATGGCTTCTCCAGCCCAAAGTCAAAACCCTAATTCTACTTTCATTTCTTCTTAGATTCTGGCCATCTACCTTCATCACTAGACTGATTACCAACAGAAGTCTATGTAACAGGGGTCTCATACTCATGCCTACAGGGACAAACAATGCAGTTAGCATATAGCAGTAAGGCTGGTTAGGAGTCTGAAGAAATAATAAACAGCAACTGAGGCTGGGCCTCAGTACCTGGGGGAAAAACAGGATGAGCCAGGGCTCTGGTGAACACAGTACACACATCCCCTCAGACAGACACAATCACAGGTTTCCTGAGGGAAGAGGCCTACTGCTGCCAGAGCTTTCAATTCCGCAGGAGTAGGTGGAAATTTGGACTTTTTTGTGCGAAATTTCCCCGTATTTAAAAGTTGGCAACCTTTTGAAAAAAATGTTTTGAATGCAATATCAAGCAGTACAAAACTGCAAGGTGGGTTCAGCCCAGGAACCCTCAGTTTTCAAGCTCTGCTCTACAGCATGATGACGTGGGGATGCACAGCCTGGATTAAAGCTCAGACATGGGACCTCAGACTTCTTCTGTCACCCCTCTAAGTCTCAGTTTCTCTTTCTGTAGAATGAGGATAATAAGATGAACTACTGCATGGAGTTGTGTGATCCTGAATGAAAGAATGCAAATAAGGAGCCTGATCAGGGCCTCCTTCACAGGTACTATTATCTTATTGATGTGCTCCAAAAAAGAAGTCTAAAATCTCCAGCCTGGCATTCAAAGTAAACCATACTTTGACTCTTAATCTAAGTTTTCTTCTAAAGTGCTGACAGGTACCCCAGTCACATTGCAAACAGCTTTTTAACTTTATTAACTTCCATATTTGCTTAGCAAAAAAAAGAAAATGGGAGAGGGGGAGAGTGTGCAATGTAACCATTTAAATAGCGCTGGCCATTCTACTCAGGACACTTTGGCACTGAAATTAGTGCAAACTGAAAGACACGAGTCTGTTGTTCCTTTGCAATGTCTCAGGTCTTAATGCTTCTCCAAGAAGCTGTACCTCAAGGCACTGAGTCTGATTCCAGTGATTAAAAATATGTACAGGTCTGTGTTTTACAACTAGGCTCTTAAACAAAAACCAGCTACCTCATATTTACTTGCCCCGTTCCCTGCTTTTGGAATTTTGCCTGTTCGTAACCTACACATATACATAATAGACACCTTTCCAAATGACAGCATCAAAGTGGTACCTCTTTCCAAGGCCAGCTAAACACACTTCCTCAAAGGAGTTGGTCTATCCTTATCCCACTGGATCTTGTAACCAAGATACTTGGGAGTTCCGCCCTTAGAGATACATGTGCAATTCTTCAACCCCTTACTCAAGTGCCCCTTGAGATCAACTTGGTTTTTTACCGAACTTGATAGATGTTTAATAAATGAAGAACAAAGAAAGGGAAAAGATGAAGCGGCGGCAGCAAGGAGAGGGGATGTTAATGATAAGGGCGACGACGACGACGGCTGCTGCCGTGGAATTTATGCTCTGAACTTACACCTTCTAATGCAGAGCGCTGTCCCCTACTAATCCCTTGTTGCTTTTCTGAACAATACATGTACAGGGTCACCTTCCCCACTTCTCTCTTGTCCTTTTGGGGCATGCCACCTGCTGCCCCCGTATTACTGAAAAGTCACCTTTCCATTCGAATATAATCTAAATAAAGAGGGAGCTAAACGGCTCCTGCCACCAGTTTACATCAATTAGCCCCAGTTTGGATGTTGGCTGGGATCAAGATAATGATGCACTCTTGAAGGTGGTCCAAAACTCATATTAGTCATTTTAACCTGATTTGGAAAAACAATCGAAGACCCCTACCCAGAGAAAAGAACAAGAGTTGGGGGGAAGGTGGGACAGCAAAGGGATGTGGCTCATCTGTAGAATGACCAAGGCTCATACAAGAAGAAAAACAAAATTCTCGCCCAGAGAATTCTCGCCTAGCAAATATTCAATAAACAAATTAAGGCTGATTTTCACAATACCTAGGACAGGTTTTTTCAAACTGCTGGTTAGAACGCATTAGCAAGTTGTGAAATCAATTTACTAGACAGAGACCAGAATATTTTGTAACAAAAATTGAATTAGAAATTAGAAGGCACTACAACGCTGTTCTGTAAAATGTGTAATTCAGCTTTCTCTTTAACACGCACGTGTACGTGCATGTGTGTACTCGGTCATGATGTAAAATGAATTACCGAGAGTCAAAAATGTTTTTAAAACACTGAAATAGAATGTGTGTGTTTATATAATCTCTGCGGACTAAGATTTTCCATTTTTTACCAGGCCACACTCAGAAAATAAAAGAATGTCTGTTCTTGACAACTGTTGTGCACAATAGTTCAGTTCTTCAACTTCAAAAAAGCGTATCAAAAATTATCATTTGGCATACTTTTCCCTTACCATTTTCCTATTCCCAGAAAGGAAGGTAAAGGTCACTCTAGAAACCCACCTTCACCTTTTCTTTCTACTGGTTGTCCCTCCATGTATTTCTTTTTTTCTTTTTTGTTAGGCTAGTTGTTTAATTTATTCAGTAATCTGAATAAATTACTGATGCAAATTATCAACACATTTATTGAGCAACTATATGTATACAAAGCATTCCATTAGGAAATGTATGTGAGAGGTGTCATGACAGTATTTTTTATATTAATTTATTTTACTTGGAGGATAATTACTTTACAATATTATAGTGATCCCACCATATATTTCTATCTTGTTTAAGTTCCTGACATCAAGTTACAAGCCCAAAAGCTCTAGCTCTCTTAGTGATATTTGTTTATAAGCATTAAACTATCACTTAAGGAGAGTGAGCAAGCACAGTGGATTTTCACCCAGAGTCTAACATCACTCATCCTCAAGAGTGAAGATTCAGAATTTGGTTTAAGATACCTCCTCAGCCTAGCTCCTCTAGACCAGAAATAGTTTTGCTCAACTTCTTCTTATGTTCTCCTCAGTTCTTGCTCTCCAAACTCCCAAGTTATCACCCTACATCTAACATCTAGCTTTGTCCAAGATCACCCCTCTCTTCCTTTATCGCCTCTGCACATTTCTCATCAAACTCAAGGTTACTTTTTAGTTTAGTCAATAATTCTTCCATAACTACCTAAAAAAAAAAAGAAACAAAAACTACAGCAGTCTCATTCTCAATGGTATCACTACTGCATGGTGGCCCCAAGGCCCATCTGGCTTTCACAGATGAACAAGGCACCTAGCCATCAAGCATTCACGTGGAAAAGGTCTACATGGGATGACCACTCAAAGCAGCCCTTAAAAACCTACTGAAACAAGAGTTTACTTTGGATTCCATCCACTTACCCAAGAGGTCACCCACCTTCCACCTCTCACAGGAGTACTGCCTACCACACTATTTTCACTGTCAACTGTTTGAGAACAAACGCAACAGGAGAAAGTCAGTGTCAAGGAGTCAATTCACCAATGTGTGAGTGCCAGCCCCACTCCCCACCGCCCCACACATACCATTCTTCAGGAGCCCTAGCTCTGCAGGGTAGGAAAAATAAGCTGAGATATTCTTCCCCTCAAAAGAAGTGGCATCCTGAAATTCAAAAACAATCCAAAAAGGAAACATATACTGAAAAGAATAGATGGTTTTGAGATCACTAAGTATCACTAAGTTATAATACCATGCATAATAAAGTGATATAAACAATAATTCCTTCTACTTAAGAGTGTCTTTTTTTCCCCAGTTCCCAAACTCACATTTAAAGATCTGTGTCTGGCATCATCATCTCTTGGGACCACCTCCCTGACTGTCCGGAGTACTGGGTTATTTTGCCCCTCTCATATACAACCATCCATTCATTCTCTTAGCAATTAAAAACTGATTTACTGATTGTGTGTTTTGGGCCAGGTATTATATAAGGTGCAAGAGATACACAAAAGATGAATAAGGCACGAGGAGGCCATTAAGAGGATTTGAAAAGTTTTCAATTGGTGACGGAAACTGAATTCTGCAGAATTTTAAAAACAGAGAAATGAATAACCTCAAGTCCTTGCTCCCAAAGAGATCAATCAAATCCCAGCATGAGTACTGAAGATGGCCAAACACTAGAAGAATGTCAAAAGGTAAAATCCAGGAAGCACATGCTTGCAATGAAACCACTCTGAGCCCTGAAGGATTTGGTTCTCCCAAAAAGTGTGGAAAAGAAGGACAAAACATCCAAGACTTAGCCTTATGATGAGCGGGCTGAACTCCTACAAATCCATCAGGACATCTGTGCTAAATAGGTCCCTCTGACCTAGTCCATCCTCCAAACCACAAACCTCACCTGCTGCATGAACTTCCACAAAATCTGGAAAGGCTAAAATTTAAAGGCACTTTCCCAGTCACAGAAATAAAGGTCAAATGCCCAGAGCAAACAGTGAAGCAACTCCAGTGGGCAAAGTGGAATGTTGGTCAGAGACTAAAACCCCAAAATCAAACAACTGAGTAGTGGAGGCTCTGGAAAACAAAGCTCTCATAATCACAGAAGAGTCATCAAGCACATAGGCAAGCTCAGATTTCCAGAAACACACATAAGAGCACAAGAATATTGATCAGTTGGGCAGCCGGTTTGAGTATTGGGGTAGAGGCAAATACATTCATTTCAACTTCAAAAAGGTAGCTGCTGGGCCTCTTCATATTTTTGTGAGCGTATTCAAGTAAAACTACCTTCTATCTGAACCAAATGCTGTGATGTGCCAGTGACGCCCACCTGAGAAAGCTCTTCCATAAGTGGTCTTCCTAATAGACAAAACCTGGTTTAGAACTGATTCTTCAACTAGCATGGCAAGCAAGAGCACTCTACGGCTAAGGACTAAAAGAGAACAGGTAAATCTTCCATTTGGTTCTTCTAAGAGCTGGAGTTGGCTGCAGAAAGAAACAGCAAGTTTTCACTCCAAGAGATCAAAGAAGGCATTTTGTACCAGGAAACCCAATTCAATCCTCATTTCCAGGAATAAAGCCACAGTGCCCAATATTTGCTTGGGAAAATAAAACAGGAGGCTATGTGGACTCCAATTAAAATCTCTTGACAGCTTTATGTCCCAGCCTCACCAGTTTAAGGCTGTGAACACTTTAGCCAGGCACTGACTTAACTTAAATACCAACTCCCCAGTCTGAATGGTCACACTTACCACTGGGTAAAAAAAAAAGAAAGCGTTTTCACACTTCATGACAGTATTCTTTGCCCCGTCCTGAGCACGAGATGTATAAGACAAGGTGATACTGAGAAGTGCCAGCTTCAGCCCAGCCCATCTCTCCCATAACCGCAGCCAAGAGGAACCACACAGCAGCCTGTGCTATTATTTTAGTCACAATACTGGAAATGAGAGTGGACGCAGGAGAAAATGCGGGGGGCAGGGGGCAGAGGGCTTACCTCAATCTTATTTGGGTATGACGACAATCAGCTTGCTTTAAAATTATCACCTGGGTTCTTGTCAATCAGCCAACAGTTCTTGTGTGCCTACTTCACACAGGCACCAAGCTAAGTCTATATAGCGCAGGGAAATATTCCCCAAGTAATCATTATGTTAATAGTTATGTGTTTAATCTTCTTAATCTTTTCACAAAAAAGTATGTATCCTGTATGTAGGTTATAAAGTCTAAAAATAAAATCAGCACCCATGAACCCATCACTCAATCAAAAACCAGAATATCAACCAACACTATATCATCTACCTACCTCCTCCACCCCACCCATATCCCCAGGTGCCTGCAGCACACACACTCACACACACACACACACACACCACACACACCCCACACACATCCACGAATTCATTATCCAGAATTTGGGTTTCAATCTAAGTGCCAATGCATCTTTAGGATTATCTCCTAATCATTACAGGTGAGTTGGCTTTCCAAACACAGCAGTGATATACTGTTTCTTCTTAAAACGTGATGTCTTTAAGGCTTTTTTTTTTTTTTAGGTAAACTGCTGCTTTAAAGAGAAATACTAACAGACTAAGTGAAACAGAGTTATGGTAAACTCATGACGATAGTGTACAAATGAATTAAATTTGGCACACACTGGCAAAAACAGCCGAGAACATGGGTTCCAGCATCCCACAAACTCCTGGTTCAAATCCCTACTCCACCCTTCACAAGCTCTATGGCTTAGGGCAACTCAATTTTGCCAAGCCACAATTCCTTATTGTAATGGAATGGAATAATAATAAAACATACGGTTGTTGTGAAAATATAATGAAAAATTGTGTGTAAAGATCTGAGCACAGAGCCTGGCACGCATCCAGCCCCCTCCTCCCCAAATCATCATATCTGTCATTAAATTCACTCAAAACATATCAAAGGATTTTGCCACCACCGATCGTTTATATTTCCCTAATTTCTAACATGTAAAAATAAATCAAGAGGCAGGGATCCAACAGCAGAACAGTCACAGAGGACAATTCCTAGTCCCAGCTCCTGTTTGCCTAAAATTGTAGTGTACACTCATTGATTCCATCTCCACCTTGTGACCTTGAATAGCAGGATCATTTTTCAAATCCATTTCTGCCCCAGCCCTCCCTCCCCGAGAAGGCTGGACTACTCAATCCAACCTTACCTAGAAGCCTATTACAATCATCACAAGAACTAGTTCTGTGTAATCTAGAGTAAACTAGGCATAGTCTCTACTGATTCAGTCACTGTTTTCCATTCCATGGACAGGTACACAAATTTGGTTAATCACTACTTAGAAAAACAATCAGTACTATTAACAGAATTAAGTTCCTCACACCTGAAGTTAATTCGTTGCATTCCAGAACATAGCATACTCCTCCATCTTTACCCTCTATCATCCTTAGTATCCTCTTAAGTTATTCAGAGGTAACAAGAAACTTATTCGTATTCAAATAATCACTCTCTTCCAGGGTACAAAAGCTGTAAAAATACTACTACCTATATCAAGTTTTATTTAAAACTACTCTCTACACTTCAAGTAAATCTCACCCGTACTGAAGAGAATGAACCCATCCTGGCACTTGTTTTCTCATCTGTCCAGAATTTATTGCAACATCATTAACCACCTTTGAGTATCTTCACAAGGACTGACGGTAGAAATGTGATTATCCAACACACAACTTCATCAACCCAAGGACTACACATCTCAGCCTCGAAAGAGTTCTGTTTTTTCATTCCAGGATAAAAAGCAAAAACAACTGAATCACGAAAAGAAAAAAAAGTGGTTTGGTCTCAGAAGCCAGGTGATCCAAATCCTGTCTAGACCTAAGATAACCTCTCAAACGACCCCTGTGTCCCCATCAGCAAAATGAGGAAGATCCATGTTTCACACTCAAGCATACTGTAAAAGTGGAGGGCGAGGCCAGTGTCTGAGGTCAGCACAAGTCTAGAGTCTGCTGGCTGCCCGAGCCCGGGCCCCCCGCCAGCCACCCACCTCCAGAGACAAGTGCCAGGACATACTATAGTGTTTCCATTTAAGGCCCGCCACTTGGATCAGCCCATCTCTTGAAATTTCTTACCACCACCTTTCCAGGAAGAATTTTTTTGGGGGGAAAGGGGAGATGGTGTCTATTTTTTGCCACCGACTTTCCTTGGGCTGTCAGAGCAGTCTGCATCCCTGGAACAGGATTCTTTAAAACCACTGGGCTAGTCTGTGTTTAAATGCCAAGCCTCTCTTCAAAAATATACAAAATGCGGATGAGATCAGTCCCTTCTCTCATGATCTAACTCCCATCACACACACTTCAAAGAAGAAAGCAAGCCCAATGAAATTAACAAATCCATTGTATTACTTTCCTACCTCTCTACCAAAGCCACAGTAAGCACAACTTTTTACCAAGACTTTTCTTCTGCTACTAAGCGGAATGTTTTCTTCCCTAAGCAGCTTCTTCTACAGCTTCTCTCCCATGCAAGGAGCGTTCAAAACTCCAGAGGGAAAAGGGGGGGTCGGGGAAGATTGGGAGACCTATCTAGCACAAACTGGACAGAGCTGAAACAGTCTAGAACCCGACGGAAGTGAGTGCTTCCAGCACGGCAGAGGCCCACCTCTCTCCCCAGCGCACCCACGGCTCCAGCCTCACTGTTTTGGTTACAGTGTTGAAGGAAGGGTTTTAAACTTGGCAAAGTACCGTGCAACATCTGTAACCACATTTGCCTTCTGGGGATCGGAAGATGAATCCCACATTCCTGGCTTTGAAGCTTTTTGAAACTGCAGCTAGGAAGAACGGAGGGAGGGAGGGAGGGCGTTGAGCAGAGTTTATTGGCTGTCTCTCCAGCAGAAAATTCCTCTTGGAAGAGACGGATATTTTGAGGGTGGGGGTGATTTGCCCATCCCTTGACTCTCTACCAAGCTCAGCTGGGAAGGTGAGCCCCGCGGTCAGGCGGCCAGATCGATTTACAAGTCAGAGGCGCACACCCTGAAGGAGTTGACTACAGGCGCACACTGCAAACCCGAGACCACCCCACTCCACGCCTCTGCCCTCTCCCACCTCCCACCAGCAGTTCAGGCCCACAGCAAGACAGTTTTGTTCCGCGGCTGCTTCCCCCACCGAGAAGGAATCGGCTTGGGGGGAGAAAGGAATGGAAGCGAGGGGGAGGCACCGCAGACGCCCACCCTCCACCCCCAATTCCTGCCCCCTTTCCCGCTAGGTTCTCCCCTCCCTCGGTCCCCCGGGCTCCGGCTGGCGCGGCCGGCGACCTGCCCTCACCTCTGGTCCGGCGGCTGCGGGGGGCTGAGCCGGGGGGAGGCGGAGTGCGAGCCAGTCGGGCGCTGCAGGTCGGCGCGGGGCGGGGCGGTGCAGCCGGCGAGGGAGCCCGGAACTCCGCGGGGCCGAGGGCCGGCGGCCGTCCCCGAGGGGCGGCGGCGGCGGCCGGGGGCCGGGGGCCGGGTGCTTTCCAGCCCTGGGGCCGGCGCGGCTGGCCGAAGAGCAGCCTGGCGGCGGCGGCGGCGGCAGCGGCAGCCACCCCGGGGAAAGAGCCGGGGGAGGGAAGAGAGGCGGGGTGAAGAGGAGGCGGAGGAGAAGGAAGGGGAGGAGGGCGGGCGGAATAAACTTCCCGAGGCGCCGCGGCACGGGCCGGGAGGACGGCCGCGGGCGGGGCGGGCCGCACGGGGGCTGGCCCGGGCGCAGTCGCGGGGGGACGGTCACAGAGAGTAGAAAAGTTCCCCCAGCGCCGAGGGGCAGGCTGCGGCGGCGGCGGCGGCTGCAAAGAGCCGGAGCCGGAGCGGGAGGAGCGGGAGGAGGAGGAGAAGGAAGTGGCTGCGGAGCGCTCGGCCAATGAGTGTCTGGAGCTGTGATTAACCAGGCAGCAACACATCATTTCCTCCCGGCGCGGATCCAGGGAGCCGGGAGGGAGAGGGAAGGCGGCGGGGCGGGGCCGTCCCCGCGCCCCCTGCAGGCGCCCGGCCGGGGGCGAGCCCGCCGAGCCCCGCCGAGCCTGGCCGAGCCGCCCCCGGCGCGCCCCGGGCTGTCTGGGCGGCCCGGAGGAGGCTGCGGGCGCGCCGCCTGCGGGGCTCTTCGGAGGCGGGGAGGCGGCGGGGCAGGCCCCAGACGGGCTCCTGCGGCCGGGGTGGGAGGCGGAGAGGCCGTGCGGCGGGGTGAGCGCCCAGGTAGGAGCGGGCGGGGCCGTCTGGAAAGCTCCAGGGGGGCGCGCGGGGCGGGCGGGCCGGCTGCCTCCTGGCCTGGGACTGCGGGGGGCGCGCGGCTGGACTCCTGTTTGGCTGCGTTAGGCTGGATGCACAGAGAAACGCCTCGGCATTCTCACCCAGACCATTTCTGACCTGCCTTCAAATCCCCTTCCACTTTGCTCATTTCCTCGCAGGGTCTGGGGTTATGCAAGAGCTTGCCATTTTCGCAGACCGCCTCCTTAGGAATAAAAATATGCATTTGGGGCGGGGGAGGGGGGGCGTCGGGGGAGCGCTGGTGTTCTGCGGTAATCTAGCCCTGTCCTAGGCGCCATGGGAGCTTACAATGGAAGGGAAGGAACATTCCCCGACACAGAGAGGTTGACAACCCCGATCCTTAGATACACAAAACACTCCAGTGTGCTAATATTATCCAGAGCATCAAAAAGGCATGTGAGGATCAAATTTTGTACGGTGCCTGATGAGTATAAGGAAAGCACTAAGCCATTTTGTCTGCCCTCCAGAAGTTTACAATGCAGTCCTATCACAAAGCCAAATAAAAGCAAGAAAGCAATAAATGGTAATACCATAAAGTATTTTTATCTCTACAGGTTCATTCATGCAGCAGGCATTACTGGGTGACTGCAGTACTGCAGAAGGTTGCAAAGAAAATGGATGATCTGGTCCCTGCGGGTCAGGAGTTTACAATCTAATTAGAAACACAAGGCAAATATACATGAAACCCCTAGAAAAGAATCCCCAGGTATAATATAAGCAAGAAGATGCAGAAGGAGAAGGGCTTTGTACCTGTAAGATTGGTGGGAATTTGAAAAGGAAACTCCAGGTCAATCAAGCATGTATGCCTGTTTGTACCCACCTCCCTCTGTAGAACAGTGCAGCAGGGACGTCAGTGTCTCTTGGCTGAAACATCATCCCTGCCACTTAAAACCTTTGTGACCTTGCGCACATTTTTACACTCTTTAAGAAGGGAGTATAGCCTCTCTCAGGAGGTTTGTTGGGCGATTCAAATAAGATTACACGCATGTGGGAGCTTCTCAAGCTTCTGTGTAAATATTTCTCAGTCGGTGCCGTTTAGGGAGTCCTCGTGTTACTAACCTCTTCGGGAAACCTCCTTTATAGTATCCTGTAGGCTGTAAGGGGCTTCCCTGGTGGCTCGCTCCACAAGGGCAGGGACCAGGCTTAGTTGTGCCCACAGTGTATCACCATGCCTATCAGACTGGCACATGTGAGTACTCAATAAAGGTTTGCTGAATAAGTCAATAAATGAACTAATGAATCCTATTATGATCTTAACTCTTCCTTTTATCTCTTCCTTCATAGTGGTCTTTTTATATGGCTGGCTCAATGCAGAACCCTCTAACTTAACCCTCATGTAAACTAAATTGTATTCCAGGAGACTCTCTGGGAGGATTCTGGGTAGTTATTTGTGGCCTTGTAACATAGATAAGTTGATTGAGTGTGTGTGTGTGTGTGTATAAAAAAAGAGGATACACAAGAATACAGCCCTTCAAACAAGCCCCACTAACACAAGGATACAGTCCAGATACAGTCATTTGGCTTGGATATCTTAATCCAGGGTTTCTCAGTGTTGGTGCTGTAGACATCTTTGGCTTTGGCTGGATAATTATTGTGGGGTGCTGTCCTGTGCAGTGTAAGAGGTTTTACAGCACCCTTGACCGCTCTCCATTGGATGTAAATAGGACTCCTTCCACAGTCATGACAACCAAAACTGTCTCTTGTGCTCTGGGTGGTCTCGGACACTCAGTCGTGTCTGACTCTTTAAGACCCCAGGTACTGTATCCCGCAGGCTCCTTTCTCCATGGGATTTTGCAGGCAAGAATACTGGAGTGGGTTGCCATTTCCTAATGTCTAGGGAGGGTAGGGGGAGGTGAAATCACTGTCCATTAAGAACCACAGCTTACTCCAACATCTAATCCACTGATTTAACTGGTGGAAAATCACACCAGTAAAGTAACTTGGAGGAAATACATCTTCTGTTAGTCTAAGATTTCCAGATCTCCTCCATCATATGTTTCAAGGAGCACGACTCTTGTTAATTAATTGCCTGCTGCATTGTGAATTGGCAACTCTTCTGTTTTCTGCATATCCTCCTCCTTTACGCCCAGATCAACATGTTCATTTCTAAAAGTCAACAGCTTTCAAAAACTATTAGGAAACAGAGTCTTGAGCAACCTAAGAGTCCTGTATAATATTTTCCTGTAAAATTGGAGGAATTTATTACACAAAATTTTGCAGAGTGTAAGTATTATAGACTATAAATTGTAAATCTTTAGAAATGATTTCATTTAAAATATCTATGTAATTCCATTGAGTGATTTTCTCTCGTCTTGAAGCCATTACTTTTTGGCTCCAAGTGAGTTTTCCTTTCATAATGGTCTGAAGGAACATGGCTTATTAAAACCTATAAAGCAAAAATCAGCTTAGTTATTTATATCAACTTTCAGAAGCAAATTCTTTAGAAGTATACTGGTGGAATGTTTGAGAGCTGGTGTTGATGAGAATTATGATGGATTGATGTGCTGAAGTTCAATTTCTAGAACTTCAGAAGTTTCTGGAAGAAAAATAAAGATTAATGGTTGAAGGGATGAATAAACAAATTCTAATAAGTCTGTTCATTTGGTTTGGACATGTAGAACTACCCCCCAAAAAATCCCTGCTTCTAGTACTGGGTTTACAATGTGAGCAGACATTTTTGTTCAGCAAGACAATATCATCTGTCTCATTAAATAAAGTTATTTGAAGCACTGGTTTTACAGTTTTGTTCATACTTAACTTGGATTTTACAGTTGTGTAACAGTTACAAGTATATGGAGATTAGTTTACATCTAGTTTGGTGGTTGTTCACATTTAAGTTGAGCATTGAAAGCTAGGTAGGCATAATAGCTTAGAAAAAAGGCAAAGTTTGAGGACTGGAAGTGGTTTATGGCATAGCGATTCTCCAATTTCTGTTTTGATAAACTGGAACTAGGACACATACTCTTAGGGGATCTCCAGGTTCTCTATGAACTTTGTTCTTTTGCTTCAGTTGTAATTTTTTTAAATTTATGTCATATTAAAATAATTAATATGATGCATATTCTAGATCATATGTCTGCCATGCAACCATGATTCCACTACCATTTTTTTTGCTATGTACCTTTCATGTAGTTTATTTAAATGAAATTTTATAAAACTTATTTAAGATCTGTGAAGGTCTGTGGAATTTTTTTCCTTTTAAATGTGTTCATCCATTACTCAAGTGTGAGAAATGCTGACCAAACTGCATCTTTACTATTCCTGGAGAATAATAAATTCAAAGACCCTAAGATCTGGAATTTAGTCCTAATCCTGAGGCCCATAAGAAACCAGTTAACCAGTATTATGTTCCAAAGATTGAAATGACTGGATCAGAATAGTAAGGGGTGGAAAGGAAATCTTAATCTGAAAGGGTCACTAAAAATCCTGTCATTACTGGCACCCTTTTCCTCAAACGGTAAACATTTAACCCATCAGGACAGATACTTGTTTATCTTCCAATTAAACTTTGACAGGTGTATGAATGACTCATTAATTGTACATTTTTTCAAGACTTTATTGACCATCCACCATATTCAAAGAGCTGTGGGAGCTACAACCACTTCCCATTTAGGAAAGTTCCTCCAGTCATTCCTGGCACAGTGGGTTATAAGCAAACCAGTGCTCAGCTCTAAGCCAATGATGTGATAAAAGAGGCACTTCCAAACCATTGCAGAAAGAAAAATTATTCATTAAACAGTGTCGAGGCACTTGGACAAAATCCTGTTAGTCCATCCTCTCACACTATTTCTGAAAATATATCCAGAAGAAATAAAAAAGCTTACTTTTTAAATTATAAATTAACTCAGAGCAAATACAGGTAGATACCTTTGGATAGGGATAGGGCTATTTTTTTTGGCTGCACCACAGGGCTTTCAAGACCCCCACCCAAGGATCAAACCCAAGCCCATGGCAGTGAAAGCACCAAATCTTAGCTGCGGGACCACTAGGAAATTCCTGGAAAGAATTTCTAAATAAAAGCTATGGAAGAAATTTAAAAGATCGGTTGAAAAATAATAATAATAAATAAAAATAAGAAAGATTGGTTGGCTTGACTATGTAAAATTTTCCCCTAAAATGTCTTAGGGAATAACCAAACAAATAAAACCAGGGGGGAGCCAAGCAGTTACGCTACTTACAACATACACTCAAAAGGGTTAAAATGTGTTTTTTGGTGTTTTTTCGCTGCTCTGAGTCTTCCTTGTTGCTTGTAGGCTTCCCCTAGTTGTGGCGAGTGGGGCCTACTCTAGTTGCCGTGCACAGGCTTCTCATGGCGGTGGCTTCTCCTGCTGCAGAGCACAGGCTCTGTCGTTGTGGCCCACAAACTCAGTTGTCCTAGGGCACTGGCAGCCAAATTCCTAACCACTGGACCATCAAGGAAGTCTAAACTCTTTTAACATATTTTTTTAAAAAAATTTAAAAATTAACAAAATGTACCTTTTAGTAGAAAGTTCAGTAAACGTCATAATAAATAAGGAAAAATAAAATTTTACATATGAATATTAGGAAAAAAGTTCACTCTAAAAATTGAGATGGTAATGCAAATAAAACTAAGATGAAATGTTTTATACAATTTATTAGCAATTGAGCATATTCTCTAGTGGCAAGATTAACTTTATAAAGGACATTTAGTTGCTATGGTGAGTGTAAACTGGGAAACAGTTTCTTGAAGATAATTGATGTGTATCAAACACCTTAAAAATATTTATACCAGATACTTTAATCCCATTTCAGGAATTTAGTCTATGAAAATAATCATCAATCACACAAAGATTTATATAAAAGAATGATCATCATCTAATAATTTTGGAAATGCAAACAATAAAGCATAAGTTGAAAATTAGGATACAAAGATAATATTCCAATCACATGATATTATAAACACATGAATCCCTCACACTCACATATACACTAAGATGAAAGACTAGAAGACAGTTTTTTCATATGTGTAGTAATAGCTTCGAATCATGGATAGGGTTGACTTTTCTTTTTTACACATGTCTGTGTGTTCTAACTTTTCTATATTTCATAAGCAGAAATAATCATTATAAAAATAGAGATGCCTATATTTTTTAAGGGTCTGAGAGTCATGGGACAAACCTAACTGGTGAGGAATATATGTGGACTTGTATATGTGAAGTGGGAGTCAGGAATTAGAGAATAGAATTCAAATTAGGCATTTTTGTGCTCTGCTAGTAGGTCCATTTCTTTCCAAAGAGAATTTCTCAGAGATCTCAGAGCCTTATATCATTCTTTGTTTGCATCTCAGTCTTCTTGTGACTCATTTCCTCACACCCTTGAGGGCTATCAAGGGCTATCAGCCATCAGCCCTGTTCTTGGTTTTGCTCACATTCTGAAGCTGCTCGAGTCTCTAGTTCCCTTCAGCCAGTTCAGCTCAGTCATGTCCGACTCTTTGTGACTCTGTGGACTGCAGCACACCAGGCTTCCCTGTCCATCACCAACTCCCGGAGTTTGTGCAAATTCATGTCCATCAGGTCGGTGATGGCATCCAACTATCTCATCCTCTGTCGTCCTCTTCTCCTCCTGCCTTCAGTCTTCCCCAGCATCAGGGTCTTCAAGGAGTCAGTTCTTCTCATCACATGGCCAAAGTATTGGAGCTTCAGCTTCAGCATCAGTCCTTCCAATGAACATTCAGGACTGATTTCCTTTAGGATATTTAATTCCCTTCAGCTTAGTTCAGTTGCTCAGTCGTGGCCAACTCTTTGCAACCCCATGAACCGCAGCACGCCAGGCCTCCCTGTCCATCACCAACTCCCAGAGTCCACCCAAACCCATCTCCTTCGAGGCAGTGATGCCATCCAGCCATCTCATCCTTTGTCATCCCCTTCTCCTCCTACCCCCAAACCTTCCCAGCATCAGGGTCCTTTCCAATGAGTCAACTCTTCGCATGAGATAGCCAAAGTATTGGAGTTTCAGCTTCAACATCAGTCCTTCCAATGAACACCCAGGACTGATCTCCTTTAGGATGGACTGGTTGGATCGCCTTGCAGTCCAAGGGACTCTCAAGAGTCTTCTCCAACACCACAGTTCAAAAGCGTCAATTCTTCAGTGCTCAGCCTTTTTCACTGTCCAACTCTCACATCCATACATCAATACTGGAACACAGTTAATTCAGCTACATTGTGGAGATTCGGATTTTTAAAAGCTACTACCATGGATAAATGCCCTCAGGACAACCAAATTAATTTCTTCCTCCAATTAAACAGTATATTTTGGACATACTGTGTAGCTGTTGGTAGAATTCAGCATTACAGTGGCTTTTCAATTTTAAGGAACATCCGTTTGCCTGATTGGTCCCTCTGAACACTGGCATCATGAAGACATTGTCATGGATATGAAATCAAATTAACTTTCCAAGTCCTAGTATAGCCCCACTCTACCAATATCTAAAATCCAAAGGCTTCCTTTTTATTAACCTACTTTTGTTTAATGAAACTCCAGAGATCAGCTGCAAAGGTTAATTACATATAGCGGAGGACTAGCTGTGTGACCTTAGGCACACAGCTTCTAGATTTCAGAGCCTATGTTCAGCGCTTAGCTTCTCCTCCAGTGTAAACATAAAGAGTGAGTTGCATTTCAGAGGTCTCTCAGTTTTAAAATTCCACAACTCAAGTTAGAATTACTAAGAAGCTTAATATATGAAGTTGCTGATGCTGTGTTTGACATTTTGAGAATGAAGAGCTTTATATTCTCTAGGAACTGTCAAAAGGCCAGTGGAACTGGAATGAAAGGAGCATATCATGAAGTGACCATAGAGGACTGGCCCATTCTTGCAGGTATCACAAAATCAGGCCAGGGAAGTGATGAAGTGATTAAAGGGGTTTAAGCAAAGGAGTGAGTGACAAGTTTGCTTAAGGTCATTTATCATTACACTCAAGACATCTATGCTCCTTTGTTGACAAGAGTTTTCCCCTAATAATTATTTTGTTTTTTTTTTTAAAAAAAAACGATACAAAGTATGCAAATACAAAAGGATATATTGTATAAGGAAATGCAAATTTCAGAATCACCAGTTTCCCAGTCACCCAGCCTCTTAATACAGAAAGTCTGTAAACATAGCAAAACTACACCTGTTTTCTTTTGCTTTAGCACAGATCATAGCATGCTATACACTCTTCTGTCCTTTGTGTTCTTTATTTATCACCAAATCAATAATACCAGTTCCCATTGATAAATAATCTTTGCTACTACAACGAAGTAGTTTCAACCAGTTTTAGTACTGTTTTTGTTCTCTTCAAGTAAGCATAGACTCCCAAAAGTCTAAAACTGGAAGGGACCAAAAATCTCACCTAGTCTCACCTCTGCCTTTTACAAGGAAAAAGTTTGTTACCAAAAAGTCATGTTATTCCTCAAGGTCTCAACTCCTTAAAGTAAGGCTGGATTCAGAACTTGGTTGTCCTAATCATCTTTAGGTCCCCTTATACTTCTTGATTATAAAGTTATACATGTTGCAGCTAAAAGTGCTTTTTAAGTGATATGCATGGTAAGATCTGATTTAATCTTTAAGCAGATATGTATGAGCACAGAAATGAGTTTGGAAGGCCATGCAATAAGATGCTGTCAGTGGTAATCTTGGCAATGCAGGCAGCAAGTTTATGAGGTATAAATCACATACCATACAATTAACCCATTTAACAAATCTGAGTATACAATTCAATGGTTTTTAGTATATTCACAGATTTTTTTCACCTATCACTACAATTTTAAAACATTTCAATAATCTCCAAAAGATACCCTGAGCACATTAGCTGTCGTTATTTACATTTTTTATTCTTATGTTGTATTTCCTAAAAATTTTGAAGTAACTGGTACTGTTATAATAAAAATACATCTATTTGAAACAAAAATAGAATAGTGCAATATTTTCTGTGAAAATATAGAGGAAATAGAAAGCAAAAAAGTATTTCAAATAAGACAAAATCACTAAATTGTACTATTTCTGATATAAATAGATATAATATTTTAGATAATTTTCTCTTGGTCTTTTCTGTGCATATTTCAAGGAAATAACACAGTTTTCTCTTAGTTATATATGAGCATTTTCTCAGGTCAGTAGATGCTCTCTGAGAGTATGATTCTTTTGACTGATTTAAGACTACGGGTCCATCTTACCACACTTTTGGTGTCTTTGTCACCATACCCTCTATTATCCTTGCCAATTTGGGAATTTAAAAACTTCTGTGCTTTAATTTGCATTATTTTGATTGCTAATGAGGTTGTACCTTGCTCATAAATATATCAACTGTATTTTTTAAATTTTCTTTTTATTTAATGTCCTTTATCATTCCATTGGAATGTTAGTGCTATTTTTATTGATAAGAATATAAAGAGCTTTCTATTTTTCTTTCCTATTGGGCACTGTCCAGTTAGAAATTCCAATCTATAAACAAGTTTTAAAAATTAATTTTGTTTCCACATATTATTTTCCAGATTTTTTCAGTGGGACTGGCTGCCTTTCTTTAAGGGGACTCTTCATTTCTATTTTACTAAAGAAATCACTAAGGATGAGGGGCAGCCTATGAAGTTCCTTGCACTTTGATGAAACAGTTCACCAATTTCATTCTAAAGCTTCATAAATAATACCTTATTTACTACTAGTAATATAAAAACTGTTCTAATAAGCTTTGATTTTCCTAAGTAGCCAGTTAAGTTATGTTGAGTCAAGTTCACCCACCCTTGTAAAAGGTAATATCAACACTTTGCCAAGTATACTAGGGTATGTAAAATGCACTCAAGGCTCACTCCAGTTTTCTTTTTGACAACCATGAGGTTTTAAGCCAGCGAACAGTCTAAATTTTTTGTGTTTGATATTAACTTTTTCTATTGACTTATCGTTGATTCACAGTGTTGTGTTAATTAACAGTCTGAAGTTTAACTATGACTGAGTTCCCCCAAGTGCTTCACCACAGAGTACAAAAGGTTACCAAATCCTCCAGTTTCTAACCTAGAGATCCAACGTGGAATGAAGAAAGTAAACCTATCATTCTTCAGCAGCTAAGGATGTTATACTCATCAGTATAACTTGGAAAGGAAAAGAATACATAAACAGCAAGGAAAAGATATTGATGACAGCAATTATTCCTGGATAGAAAATGGTCACATAACCCATTTGATTATGGATTATTCCAATAAATATTCATTGGAAGGACTGATGCTGAAGCTGAAACTTCAATACTTTGGCCACCTGATGTGAAGAGCTGACTCATCGGAAAAGACCCCAATGCTGGGAAAGATTGAGGACAGGAGGAGAAGGGGATGACAGAAGATGAGATGGCTGGATGGCATCACCGACTCAATGGACATGGGTTTCGGTGGACTCTGGGAGTTGATGATGGACAGGGAGGCCTGGCATGCTGTGGTTCATAGGGTCGCAAAGAGGTGGACATGACTGAGCCACTGAACTGAACTGAGCCCATTTGGTAAAGAGAGAGGAAAAAGGCAATTTATTGGTCTGAGTGAACACACAGCAAAGGCTATTGCATACAACCTCTCAAAGAGCTGAGATGAGCTTTCAATTTAGAAAAGCTTACTCTATTGCTGCTAAAGGTTGGGGTTCCCCGTTGACAAATCAAGCAAAGATTTGTTGACAAATCAAATGTTCATCAGAAGGTCTTCTACTGTGAATTGTCTGCTTCTACTTAATTTTCAGTTTTATGTGTTAGGCACAAGTAAATTTAATACTCAGAACACAGCCCTAATTATTAATAGGTACTTTTTGTTTTTTTAAAATCAAAACAAAATTCACTTTATTTTTACAATGATCATTGTTTAGCCTTTGAAACAGAATGATGGAGTCTTGTATCTTGAAGAGAGTTTAGAAAAGTGTAGTACAGCCTCCACCTATCTTTTCTTGTTGTTTTTCAAGTTTTTTTTTTTTTTTGAGGATTTCGTGATGTTATCATTTCTTTTTAAAGAAAACTTCCAGACATAAAAGCAAAAAAAAATAGAATAACAAACCCATAAACCTATTGCCTGGTTAAGCAACTATCAAGATTAGGCCAGACTTAATACGTGAATCATGAACTTCCAGATGTTTAAGCTGGTTTTAGAAAAGGCAGAGGAACCAGAGATCAAATTGCCAATAGCCGCTGGATCATCGAAAAAGCAAAAGAGTTCCAGAAAAACATCTACTTCTGCTTTATTGACTATGCCAAAGCCTTTGACTGTGTGGATAACAATAAACTGTGGAAAATTCTTAAAGAGATGGGAATACCAGACCATCTGACCTGCCTTTTGAGAAACCTGTATGCAGGTCAGGAAGCAACAGTTAGAACTGGACATGGAACAACAGACTGGTTCCAAATAGGAAAGGGAGTACATCAAGGCTGTATATTGTCACCCTCCTTATTTAACTTATATGCAGAGTACATCATGAGAAACGCTGAGCTGGAGGAAGCACAAGCTGGAATCAAGATTGCCGGGAGAAATATCAATAACCTCAGATATGCAGATGACACCACCCTTGTGGCATAAAGTGAAGAGGAATTAAAAAGCTTTATTTTATTAAAAATAAAAGTGAAAGAGGAGAGTGAAAAAGTTGGCTTAAAGCTCAACATTCAGAAAACTAAGATCATGGCATCTGGTCCCGTCCCTTCATGGCAAATAGATGGGGAAACAGTGGAAATAGTGGCAGATTTTATTTTTCTGGGCTCCAAAATCACTGCAGATGGTGACTGCAGCCATGAAATAAAAAGACTCCTTGGAGGAAAGTTATGACCAACCTAGGTAGCATATTGAAAAGCAGAAACATTACTTTGCCCACAAAGGTCCGTCTAGTCAAGGCTATGGCTTTTCCAGTAGTCATATATGGATGTAAGAATTGGATGGAAGAAAGCTGAGTGCTGAAGAATTGATGCTTTTGAACTGTGGTGTTGGAGAAGACTCTTGAGAGTCCCTTAGACTGCAGTAAGATCCAACCAGTCCATCTTAAAGGAGACCAGTCCTGGGTGTTCATTGGAAGGACTGATGTTGAAGCTGAAACTCCAATACTTTTGGTCACCTCATTCGAAGAGTTGACTCATTGGAAAAGACCCTAATGCTGTGAAGGATTGAGGGCAGAAGGAGAAGGTGATGACAGAGGATGAGATGGCTGGATGGCATCACCAACTCAATGGTCATGGGTTTGGGTGGACTCCTGGAGTTGGTGATGACAGGGAAGCCTGGAGTGCTGCATTCTTGGGGTCGCAAAGAGTCAGACACAACTGAGCAACTGAACTGAACTAAACTGATTCATTTATTTCCCATGCCCCCTTACACACCTTTTTTTTTTTTTTGGTGAGCAAGGGAAAGAAGTATTATTTGGAAGTAAACTTCAGCTGTCATATCATTCCATTCCTACTTTTTCAGCAAGTATCTCTAATACACAGGGACATTTTTTTTACCCAACCATAATGCAGCTATCATACCTAACAAAATTAATGATTTCTTGGTATATCTCCAGTTCATATTCTAATTGCCTAGATTTTCCCAGAAAAGTCTTTCATCAAATCATGATCCAGACAATGCCTGCTTATATCATTTAGTTATTTGGCCTATTATTAAGTCTCTTTTAATTTTGAGATCATTTAATCCTTCCTCGATAGCTCACCCTCATGTATGGATGTAAGAAAGCTGAGTGCTGAAGAATTGATGTTTTTGAACTGTGGTGCTGGAGAAGACTCTTGGGAGATCAGTCCTGAGTGTTCATTGGAAGGATTGCTGTTGAAGCTGAAACTCTAGTACTTTCTTTGGCCACCTGAGTTGAAAAGCTGACTCATTTGAAAGACCCTGATGCTGGGAAAGATTGAGGGTAGGAGGGGATGACAGAGGATGAGATGGTTGGATGGCATCACTGACTCAATGGACATGGGTTTGGGTGGACTCTGGGAGTTGGTGAGGGACAGGGAGGCCTGGTGTGCTGCGGTTCATGGGGTCGCAAAGAGTTGGACATGACTGAGCAACTTAAGTGAACCATACCCCACCCTCACCCATGTTTATTATTGTTGGTCATGGTGGTAAGTGAAGTTGATGTCATTGATTTGTCGATAATACTAGGTCACTAGGTTCTTTACTTTTTAACTGTAGGGGAAATAGAGGCTTAAAGAATTTGAGTGAATCCCGTTAAGAGGTAATTAATCAATATAGAGCAGAATTCAGAGCTCCTAACCCCATCCTATCCTGCTCTTTCCCCATTTATAATGTTGTCATGCTGTTTTACAATATCTATGATTTTAATATTCTAGTGGTTCAGAACATATTAAGAACATTTTAAGCTTTGTTTATTTTAGGATTATTTACATTTTAAATTCCTACTATTTCCCAAAAGTTAGTCAGGATTTAGAATTTGCAGCTTGCGTTTCCCCAATGCCTGGTCCATTGAAGTTACTCTCTAAATGTTCCTTTCTGAAAATATACCAAAACTCGCTGAAAGACTTAAGTTTTCAAAAATTCCAAATAAAATAGAAACTCATAGCAGACTTATAAAAAGCATAAGTGTTTTGAATATGAAACAAAATTATTCAAACAATAATAAAATGCACCAAAAATTACGATGAGGCATTAAAACTTAGAAAATGTCAAAACCAAATTGATTTATGGAAACCTATTTTAGTTAAGCAGGACTTATATTTTTCTACCGGTGATAAAATTACATGAAGTACATGAAGTAAAACATGATCATTGGTAGTTTATATATTCTCAGGAAACATGAAGGTAGAGAAATGAAGGAAATGAAGGCCAAAAACACATCTTATTTCATCCCTTTCTTAGAGTCTCCAGAGAAGATGGAGAGAAGAAATGAAACTTAAATCCATTTTAATGGCTCCAGCTTTGTCCTTTTTAACAAGTCAACCAACAAATCATTTTTTTAAAAACCAGTTTTAGCTAATAAAGACTTTTATTTGCATATGCTGTTTGCAATCTTCCTGTGTTCAAGAACTCTGATTAGGAATTGTTACTTTCAAACACCACAACTTCCTCACATAAAAATGAAGAATTCTTGGCCACATTTTCCCCTCTGTCCTCATAAGGCTGTTAAACTAGGGGTCATCTACCACTCTCTGGAGTTTATTTCAGTTCTTAAATATATCTGAAGTGATTTAAAAATATTTGTTACAGTAGAATAGATCCTGCATGGTTGCTGCTGAATATGTTTTTCTTTCTTTCTTTTTTTTTTTTGGAGAAGGAAGGAGAAAAACACATTGTTTGAAAAACATGTTTTTAAAATAATTTTATAGATTGCAGATTTTGTAAATGATCATGTTAATTGTTGGGAAGGAGTTCCCAACCTTGTTAATGTCCCCTTCGCATTAGGCTTTTGTTCCTCAGCATTGAATATGTCATTTTCTCCCACAGACTGCATTTCTAGGGGTATAATTGCTGTCTCCATGTAAAAGACAACTCATGTGCATAAATTTCCACTCACTGAAACAAGACTGCCTCCCCTAATTTTAATGCAGATGTGATCCAGGGGGTAGGGTTACACTTACTCCCCCAAGCAAAATGAAACAGATTATACATTAAATATTGTCTTTGGAACCAGGTGCACAAAAACAACCAATAACCTAGACAGCTCATCAAGTCCTGATATGTTTACCACAGTGTTTTTTGTTTTCTCTTTAAACATTTGGTGAATTATTCTGAGACTTTCATTTCTATATAATGAAGAGAATATGCTTATTAATAAAGGCCACTTTTGTGTGATTCACTAATGTTGACTCACAAAAAGCCTTTAAAACCACGTTTGAAAGTTTCTGAACTGAACTTGAGTTCCTGTGAAGACAAAGCCTTGTTACCATGAAGAGGAGCAGTTCTGGCTCTTCTGCTTCTGCTTCTTCTTCTTTTCTATATAACTGATATCTTAAAACAATTTAAAAGAGGAGAAATGATGTGAATTTGTGAAGAAGAGAGATGGAGGGAGGGTGCTTCTGTTTATCCTTGAGATATTTTATATGGTTTGTAGGTAAAGGTTACAGTATCCATGTTAATTTATCACATTTTGGTCACTGCTCATTCTACCATCTTGAATTTTTATGCACATTATTACTTCTTTGGGGTTTTGAATTAATTGAAAATGCTGATGAATTCAAGAGCTCTTTCAAGGCTGGTTTCTATTATGTCAAGAGACTTTTACCACTTCCTAAAGAGGGGCTATTGTAGATTTCCAGCCATTAACCTTCCAAAGAAATGTGAAGAAGAAATAGAGTGGCAGCAAAGATGGAATTGGTGCAAACCATTAGAAAGGTTAAAGTCAGGGGGCTTTGCGGTGGGCAGGCCTGACAGTGGACTGAGAGGAGGGTGGTTAGGGATAGGGAGGAAGAAGATGTTACTGGAAATTCCAGGGAAAGGCTGAAGGGTAAATGGCCTAGAGATCAACCATCAGCTGGTTGAGTGGTTCCACAGGTACTAATTTGCTGAGAGTCAGTACTTAAACTGTATACTTTGAACTTCCTTTGGAAGATAGGGGGAGCTCTAAGCAAAGCAGGTGAAAACAGGAAAAATTCTATATATGTGAACAGGGAAATTGAGTATAAGCCTTATGTTATTCTTTTTGCTAAACATTTTAGAGAAGATGAAATACATGTGGGAGTAGAAAGAACTTGAAATCATCAATAATAATAATAATAATAATAAGGAAGTTCTTCATGTATTGCTATGAAGTGAGCTCTTCAATATAGTGATAATTGGGAGGAAAAAAAGGAAATTGGATCATATGCTACCATTTTGAGTTTAAAAAAAAGGAGAGATGTACATCTATATTGGCTAGTATAATTGGACAAAAATTATTGGAGATAGCAGGATGTAGGAAGAAGGAAACAACAGAAAGACAGGGACAGGGTAATATGTTTCACTTCTTTGAAAAGGAAAAAGTTCAGCATTTAGTGGAAAAATGTGCTAGGTCTGGAGTTAGGCAGTCCAGGTTCTGATTACTGGTTCTAGCACTTTCTGACTCTATAAGCTCAGTTTCCTTATCTGTGCAATGAGAAGATAACACTACCTGCCTCATGAGGGAGCCAAAGATATTAAGTGAAGGAACATATAACCTGCAGTGGAGGAGGTACAGTGCTTGGGATACAGTCTTTCAGCGCAGGTGGGCACCATTATTCTTAGTAATACTATCATTGGCTTTTCCACAAATGACTGGGTATTTGGGGAAGAGGGTGGAAATGGGTTATGAGAATAATTTACTAGAACAGGGCATTTTCAGCTCCAAAGGAGTTTGCTGAAGGGTTCAATACCATCAAAAGCATTTATAGATCACCTCTCTGCACCTGGCACTCTTCTCTGCAGAATTAACAAATAAGGACCCTTTCCTGAGCTTCATATCATGCACTTCTCTTTTCAAGTTCTGACGGAAAATAGGACACTGATTGGTCTGACTTGGGCAAGCAACAAAAGTGTCAGCCAAGGAACTTTTTTGCACTTTTTATGATTTTTTAAAAGTGGGGAGAGAGGGAAGAGAGAGGATATTTTCCCTACTATCTACATGATTGTAGGCAGCAGCCTGGGTGGCTTTTCCCTGGGCAAGCAGTGAAGGAAATGGTGTTCCTTGCAGACATATAGAAAGTGTAGCTTAAAGGCTCAACTGACCAGTGACTTTAAGGAAGCAGAGAATGAGTAAGTGAATACAACCTTGAATTTATGTTCCCCCAATCTGCAAGATTCCACAGATAGACTCTGAGTGGTTCTGAAAACCCAGAAATTATGTGCAGAAGTGTGTTTGTATATGGTAATGTTCATTTTCAGGGGAAATACATAACTTTAATCAGATTCTCAAAGAAGGCTGATCTCAAAAGGATTAAAAGGCCCTGCTAGACTGATGATGATTTTGTGATTCATCCAACAATGGGAACTTGAGGCCTACACAATAAAGATTTTCCTAAGATAAATATAAAGAATTAAAAGACCAGTGCTCTGCTATGGTTGCTTCCTAAGCTGCTAAGCTTGCATGTCTGTTTGTGTTTTGCCGTATTCATTTTTATTATTACTTGCTGAATATTCTTCTTTAAATTTGTTCACTTTTTAAACTTAAACGCCTAGTTTAGACTCATCCTGTGCAAAAATATCTGTGAAATCATGGGTATATTGTGCCATTTGCAGTTCTTTTCCTAGTGTGTTAGACGAAATTTATTACTTTTAAAATTTAAAGATGTTTGTATCATTGCCAAAATCATTTATTGCATGCTCAGAGGTAGGTTTATGGCATTTTAGAAAACTGTCTCTAAGTATTCTAAAATTCACATCAAGCATTCCATTTATAGGGGCACATGAGGCAATTAACGCAACTTATTAGAGATTCTAAGCAAATGGGGGAAAACTTTAAGTCAGGTACCAAGCGATGCTGTATCTGCTAATGACTCGGCCATGCTGTCTATCTCATTGCTATGCAGACAGCTTAAAGAGATTTTCAAATGCTCCCATATTTCCCCACTACCACATAAAGAGAATCAACTAGAGGAAAACCTTGATCAATTTAATACTCTGGTAATGATCCCAGTAACTGAGGAGGGGGAGGAAGGAGCCAGTGAGTTTCTTTCTACTCAAATTCCATCTCATTTTTATTTTCTCTTAATGTTTTTTTGAATCCCAAGTTCCAAAACCTGTCCCCTATTATGCAGTGCAAACGAGAACAGATGGGGAAAAGTTATGTTGGAAAGGGCTTTGGAGGGCCACAGAGAAGAGAAATATGACTACTCAATGTGTCACACACCAACTTGCAGCTGCCACCAGCCCTTCCACACGACACGCTGCGTATGGAACCAGCCCATGGTGCTTGGAGGAGCAGGCTGACTGCAGGGAGGGAGCGCAGTGAAAGAACAGTCGCTTTACTTGTGTTTCCTTGAAAATACGAATAAAGAGCGGAGCAGCAGCACAGCCAACAAAGGAGAAATAAATCCAGAGGCCAGCCGGGAAAACAGTGAGCTGTACCCCCAAGTTTTCCAAATGTTAACTGAGAATCAGCTTTATCCTGCCTTTTTATATCAAGCGATGCCTCAGCATGTTTCAAAGTCACATTCAGGGCTTCACTCTGTCTAGGAATGCTTCCTCCAGAAAGACACGCTAGTTCACACGCATGGTGTGGCCTTCCAGCAAGTGTTTGTCGGTGCTTACATGGTGCTTATGCGTTCACTAAATATTTCAAGGGCAAGGCAGCTGATCTGGTTTCAATTGGCAGGTCTTTCAGGTACTAGCTGTGACACCTCAGGAAGTTACCTTCTCTGAGCCTGGGGTCCATCATCTATAAAACAGCTAACATGACTTACTGCTGAGGGTGTTTGTATTCAAGGTAATATATATAAATGTCTGGCATAGGACCAGTGCTCAATAATGGCAACTATTCTTACTGTGATTATCAAAAAGCATGGAACATGTTCTCTCTTTTCTTTGAATTCAATATAAAGATAATAAGAGTGTGTGTGTGTGTGTGTGTGTGTGTGTGTGTGTGTGTGTATACACGCATATACATGACTAAGAATTCCTGAGAATCTATGTTGAAAGTAATTATAAAGTTAACATGGTTCAAGTGATTTGAATCAAATGGTGATTCAGGTCAAACAGACATTATCTATGAACAAATCTTCATGTTGCAAATACCTGTGTTATTAAGTCCTACAGGGACTTCCTCTGCCAGTAGGCCCACCTTTGTAGAGTAGGTGTGTGAAGTCTTCATACCATAGAATACAGTTTTCCTTCACAGGGTACTTTGTAAGTTACCTAGATCAAAATCCCTATGAGCAGGGATGGATTTTAAAATGCAGCTTCCTGGGCCCACCTCAGACTATAGTTTCAACATCTCTAAGTTATTTTAAATAAAAATGATGGTGATTCTTAAGCACAGTGAAGTTCAAGCACTACTTCCTAAAAAACAGGGCCAATGATAATTCTAAATCTGAGTGATTAATTTATAGCTACCTTCCCTCGCTGAGCACACAGAGCCAGGCCCACAAATGCAGCAATTGCTTCTGAGACAGCTTTAGGTTTGGTTGGTCTAGCTTCTCTTCCCCACACCTCTGTTCTCTTGCTTTGCATAGTGTTTAGTTAAGGCCAGACCATCAATACTCTCTTTGTCCATAGGGGACACTTGCTCGGTTACAGTTTGTCATGAGAGGGTGGCCATACATCCCAGTTTACCTCTTTGCCCAGCATAGTTATTAAAGCACTTCTTTTCATTTTTAAAAATGTCCCAGTTTGAATTATTAATTATATTGTTACCTTAGGTCTAGAGGAACTCTGACTTCACATGTAAGACATGAAAAAGGACTGGCAAAATATCTAAGATGTGTTATTCACCAGTAAAAAAGATACATCCAAATACCATCAGCAACAACAAGGAGGTGCTTTGGGCTGAAGTAACACAGGAAAGATCAAATAAAATTGTTTTCTTTCAAGTTATTCTATAAATTAACATCAAGAAAAGAAAGGTACAGAAAAGCTAGAATTCTAGGCTGGTTAATATCTCCCCTCTCCCCATAGTATCTCCCCTCTTCCCAAAGGAGCTGAGCAAAAAAGCACAGATCTTGGCACCATATAAAGTTAGATATTATCTGTCTTTCTGCTTACTGGCTATGACTCTGGGCAAGTTACTCAATATCTCTGAACCCCACTTTAGTCATGTGTATAAAAGTAATAAGCTGTTTCAATTGTGAGGATTTCATGATATGTGTATAAAGCAGCTGGTGCCATGATAAGCTCAACAGTGGCAGTTCTGCCATTCATTCTTTGCATCATGCCCACTCTGCACTGTAGTTCCACCAAAGAGGTGTGACTTTTAAAATAACAAGTCCTTGCAAGAGGAGTCATGAGGGCGCTGTGGAAATGGGACTAGATGCCTAGATTCCAGGATATGAAGACTTCTTCCTTCTTCCATCTTTGTTTCTTTCTTTTCTGACAAGCTTAAAGCCACAAACCAATTTTTTTTTTTTTTTTGGATAGAAAGAAACTAAAGGGATGAGTAGTGACCGAAGACTGATCAAGAAAGGTATATTTATAATCATGGGTGGGGTGAAAACAAAAGAAGAGAAAAGGAAGTAAAGAAAGAAAGGAAGGGAGAGAGGAAGAAAGGAAAGAAGGGAAGGTGAAAGAGAGGGAGGAGAGAAAGAAAGAGAAAAGGCAGTGATGAGATGTAATCACTGGTCAGCCAGAACATCTGTAAAGGGTGCTGCTAGATTTGGGGGGTTGCATAGGTGGGGTGGGACATAGTCCATCCTATGGAAATGATGCTACTGTTCATCTAACTGTTGCCTCTCAGCCATCCAGGCTGCTGTTTGGGTGGGTGGGATGGAGAAATACTATTCTGTTAAAATGAAAAGCTTTGAAGTGGAGACCAACACAATCTGGTAGTATTACAGAGCATTATTCACCTGATGACTCACTCTCTTTGGCTTCTGCACAGCAGAGACAAGAAGTAAAATCAGTGACCTTGAAGATGTCGGCCAAGTATAGATCTAGCCTTAAGGCCTGATTTTTCAAATGAACACCTGTGTGTGTGTGTGTGTGTGTGTGTGTGTGTGTGTGTAGATGGAGAGAGAAGGAGTGAAACTGAAAAGTGAAAGTTGCTCAGTTATGTCCAACTCTGTGAAACTCCATGAACTATATAGTCCATGGGATTCTCCAGGCCAAAATACTGGAATGGGTAGCCATTCCCTTCCCCAAGGGATCTTCCCAACCCAGGAATGGAACCCAGGTCTCTCATATTGCAGGTGGATTCTTTTACCAACTGAACCACCAGGGAAGCACAAGAATATTGGAGTGTGTTGCCTATCCCTTCTCCAGCAGATCTTCCCAACCCAGGAATCAAACCAGGGTCTCCTGCACTGCAGGTGGATTCTTTACCACTGAGCTACCAGGGAAGCCCAAGAGAGGGAGAAGGGGAATACATGCTAAAGAGTGTATCCTTGAGCAATTCTAAAAAGCCAATACAAAAAACTCTTAATATTTAAATAGCTAACTCAACTAAATAACAAGTACTTAGAAAGGAAATAACCATTGTGTGAATAGTCTCAGCTCAAAGCATTTGAATGGTAGTTCATTGTGGGAATACTTAAAACAATCTTTCTTAGCTAGGAGTTGAATATGGAATCCAGTGTCAGTCATGGATTCAAATCTCTCTCATCATTTCCATTCATCATGACTCCATGAATCCAGTTTGCTGAAGATAATGTTTTCTGTTTTACATTGTGATTGACACACTAGTTAATGCGTGGAGCCCTACAGACGAAATTCAAACAGATGCAGTCCCCAGGCCTTCCTTTGACAACATGCAATGGAGAGCAGAAAATAATAAAAGGATGCATCAGAACATATAGATGTGCAGGCAGCTGCACAAATGGCAAACAGTCATGGCCTTAAACCAGATGGTCCCTGTGGTGTAGTGAAAAATTATCAACATGGAACCCAGCAATAGTTTAAGGTTAATAGACATAGTTAATCTTGGAATTGTGCATTGACTCCTCAAAGAAAAAAAAAAGAAAAACCATGAAGCTATTTGAAGAAAATCCAAAAAAAAAAAAAAAACAGAAACAGGAGAACTGTAGGAGTTAAGTACTGAACAGCTAGAATAAAAAGGATTTCTACTTACAGAGTATGACACAAGGAAAAACCAGGACATGGTAGTAGAGCACAGCATTGTAAATAAACCTTGAAGAATCTCAGACTGGTCCCTATGTCTGTATGGACAAAGACAGAGAGTTGGTATGATAGGGTCGTAAAAGATGGCTTAAAGGTAGACTTGAGACAACTAGCCTCTTCTAGTTTGTTATTGGTGTAAGTCTCCCTAAGTTTACAGTAATGTTTCAGGAGTATATTTGTCCTTCGGTATTTCTACTTTGGGTTTCCTTGGTGGCTCATTGGTAAAGAACCCACCTGCCAGTGCAGGAAACATAGGTTTGATCCTTAGGTCAGGAAGATCCCCTGGAGAAGAAAATGGCAACCCACTCCAGCATTCTTGCCTGGGAATCCCATGGACATAGGATTCTGGCAGGCTACAGTTCATAGGGTCACAAAAGAGTTGAACACGACTTAGTGACTTAACAACAACAATAACTTATACTTTATATAAAATTTTTACTTTTCTTGGGTACATATAAGTTATAGGAAGTAAGGTGCTATTTGCTCAGCATTCATAGCTATAATTACAAAACACTCTTAGGGTCTCTTCTCTGCAATTAGCAGAACCCAGCTCAAAACTCAAGGCTGTATATTGTCATCTTGCTTATTTAACTTATATGTAGAGTACATCATGTGAAATGCCTGGCTGGATAAAGCACAAGCTGGAATCAAGATTGCAGAGAAAAATATCAATAACCTCAGATATGCAGATGACACCACATTTATGGCGGAAAGCAAAGAAGAACTGAAGGGTCTCTTGATGAAAGTGAAAGAGGAGAGTGAAAAAGCTAGCTTAAAAGTCAACATTCAGAAAACTAAGACCATGGCATTCAGTCCCATCACTTCAAGGCAAATAGATGGGGAAACAGTGGAAACAGTGACATACTTTATTTTCTTAGGCTCTAAAATCACTGCAGATGGTGACTGTAGCTATGCAATTAAGAGATGCTTGCTCCTTGGAAGAAAAGCTATGACCAACCTAGACAGAACATTAAAAAGCAGAGACATTACTTTACTGATAAAGGTCCATCTAGTCAAAGTTAAGGTTTTTTCAGTAGTCATATATAGTTGTGAAAGTTCGATGATAAAGAAAGCTGAGTACTCAAGGATTGATGCTTTTGAACTGAGGTGTTGGAGAGGACTTTTGAGAGTCCCTTGGACTGCAAGGATATCCAACCAGTCCATCATAAAGGAAATCAGTTCTGAATATTCATTGGAAGGACTGATGCTGAAGCTGAAACTCCAATCCTTTGGCCACCTGATGTGAAGAGTTGACTCATTGGAAAAGACCCTGATGCTGGGAAAGATTGAAGGTGGGAGGAGAAGGGGACAACAGAGGATGAGATGGTTGGATGGCACCACCAATTCAATGGACATGAGTTTGAGCAAGCTATAGGAGTTGGTGATGGACAGGGAAGCCTGTGTGCTGCAGTCTATGCGGTTGCAAAGAGTCAGACACAACTGAGCAACTGAACTCAACTGAACTCAAAACAGCCCAAGGAAAAGGGAGATTTTATTGAGAAAATTCATATTTTCCCTAGATCCTAAGAACTGAGGTATAGGTGGGTCTCAGAAACAACTGGAACCACACATACACCATGAGCATTCTCTGTCTTTTGTCTTTGTTTCTCCATCAGTCTACTTCATGCCACCCTTTTGCTGACTGCTAATCTTTTGGTGGTGCTCACAAGTACACACAGGAAATACAATTGCCAACAATCCATAAGTTGACCTTTCTTCCATTTCAAAAACCAGCAAGAGTGAGTTAAATCTCTTTCGTTTAATTCCAGACTCCTTGGGAAGGACTATTATTGGCCTATTTTGGGTCAAGTACCCAACCCTGAATGAATTAACTGTGTGAAAGGAGTCACACTGTAATTAACTTAGATCTCTTCATAACCATGTTCGTTTAGATGGGAGGAACAGTCATAGACAAGAATGGTATTTTCTAGACCAGGGGTCCCCAATTTCTGGGATCTAATGCCTGATGATCTGAGGTGGAGCTGATATAATAATAAATAAATGTAATGCGTTTGACTCATCATGAAACCATGCCCCTCTCCCCCATCTGTGGAAAAATTGTCTTCCACTAAATGGTTCCCTAGTGCCAAAAAGGTTGGGGGCTGCTGGTCTACACAAATCATATCAGTGTATCAAGACGCTTTCAATTAGAAGTAAGAGGTTACTCATTATCTCACATAATAAAACAACTCATCTGAAATTTGGTGAGTCTGAGATTCAAGTCAATTCAATTCAACCAATATGCACTGAGAATCTGCTATATGTCAGTACTGCTTTATGTGTCGGAGATGGTTGAGCAAATACAGCAGACAAAAATTCCTATGGTTGGTTAATTCAGGAACTCAACAACATCAACAAGTTACTAGGGTTTATGTTTTCTGTTTTTGTTATTTTTTTTTAAACTCTGCCAAGGCCAGCAAATCAGCTATAATAATCTCTGACAAGAGGACTAGAACTGAGAACACAAGTTTTAGTAATTCACCTAGAATTCCACAATTACTAATGGAGGAATCGTGATCCTAGATTCTTAGCTGGTATGTCATGCTGTTTCTTGCCCTTGGCCTGGAGGGGTCCAGCCTCCCTGATGCATATGGTTGCCTGATACCTGAACAGAATCTGGGATCTATGAGCTAGAAATAAGTGAGAAATGCTTCTAAAGAGGGAACTGCTGTGACTTTTACAGCCTATTGCACTGGGATTTCTTGGGGCAAATGTATCTCTAGGTCTTAAGACTGACCCCTTTATTTATTAGTTAGATGCTGTCCCAGAGGTCATGGTTAGGAGATAAGGAGAGAGCCTGGGTATCACGCACAGAATCAAGGCACTGTAAGTCAATGTTTCTATTTGCAAAGGCATTGACCACTACAGAAGGGGTGGGGCTTACGGCCATGCCAACTGGCAGTTTTCCTAAAAACAGAAGTGTGATATGGCAAAAGCATACAAAGCTGGAATTTAGAGACTCTTGTATAAGTTCCTGTGATGGAACAGTCACAAAGTTCTTCAGGTATGTTGGGGCAACATTTTGGCAGACGTTGAGGAAAATTATCTTAATTTGGTTCTAACCAAGAAAGGTGCTTTGGAATCTCAAGTTCCCAACCTTGATTTAGGTGACCCTCTTCAGTGATGGAACCTAGGAACTTCTAGGGGGAAGCATAAATTGAAACAGAATTTAGATAAACTTAAATAATATAGGAGGAAGAGGAGGAATCATATAGATAATTATTTCTATGAAAACAAAGTAGAGGTATAATGTCCTATACAAAGAACAATAAATCTTCATATTAAGAGACAAGGAAGTCATCACAACAGCTGATAAATACACAGAAAAAGTGAAAGTCACTTAGTCGTGTTTGACTCTTTGCAGCTCTATGAACTATATAGCCTGCCAGGCTCCTCTGTCTGTGGATTTCCCAGGCAAGAATATTGGAGCAGGAAGCCATTCCCTTTTCCAGGAGAACTTCCCAACCCCGGAATTGAACCTGGGTCTCCCACATTGCAGCCAGATTCTTGACTATTGGAGCCACAAGAGAAGCCCAAAATACTCAGAGAAAACTGAATCATATTTGCAATGAGTAATGGGTACATGAGTGTATGTTATATTATTCCCTGTGCCTTCTTTTAATGTTTTCTAAAATATTTCATTAACAAATTTGGTATCATTTTGCTTGTTGGAATCTGTCATTTGTAATTTGATGAGTTATCATTAGCAGAGAGGTGGAGAGGAGGATCTGAGTTCTGATGTCTCTCTCCTGCCAGAAGGAAGGGTCAGATCTGGGGTTCCTGATCTTAGATCATCAGCGATATTCCTCCCATCTTTGCAGTCACAATGCTGCCTTACTCTCCCCTGTCCCCTGCTCCCTTGCAATTTCTTTCCCTTTATATTTGGGAATTCAGTTGCACCCTACAATTTGCCACTGTCCCAATTGCACCAAGGAGTGGGTGTAGCAGAAATTCAATATCCACTGGTATGTGTCATTGTTCCTGAGTCAACTTTGCTTTTCAAACACACAATATGTTATTAAACAAAATCTTTCTTCAGTTCTGAACAACAGACTAGTGGTTGGGTTTTTTAATACAGATTTAAGAAAATAGTACACATGCCTCGTCCACTTAAAGGCTAATCACCTGCCAGGGTTTATTGAGAGTTGCTAGAGTGGGTTTCCCCCCTGCCCCCAATACCAGTTTTTCAGTCACATAATGGCAACATTTTGCTATAAAAATGCTAACTTCTCTTCTGTTGTGCTTCTGCTGTTATTCAAAAACAGCCAAATGGATGTTATTGAAATCCGGTCCCAAAAAAGGTTGAAATTGCTCCCCAGCTGGGCCTGAGACCCTGTGTGCCAAATTTCAGCCTAAAGAGAATTCTTATATTTGAGTCACTGTGAGCAGCTGAAAATATGAGGTTTGGGGTGGAAATGCTAACAGACTCTTAACTATCATTTTGCAAACCATGTGATTATAACACAATGCAAACCTCCTCTGGAGCAAGTCTCTGGCAAAAGCAACAGAAACAAGACGTCTGGGGCCCCAAGTTCTGCCTTTACAAGCTTCTGCCGGGCTAGCAGCAGGCAGGGAAGGCCTGACAGTGACATGACAACCTTTCTGTTTTTGCGAAGGTCAAAAGATGGGCCGCTCTGGTGAACTCCTATTAAATAACGGAAGTGTGTACAGCTCATTCCTTTACAGGGCTCCTTGGAACACGGGTTTATGGTCACCCTTGCTCGTTCTGAAGTGCTATCGCCAACACGGTGCTTGGTTCCAACCAGACATGAATTGTTTGCCACCTCTAGTCCCATTGGCTTAGTCACACTTGCTCCCATTCCAACTTGGCAAAAATGCCTGCACGGCTTGGCCACTTGCTTCTATCATCTGGCATTTAAACGTGGGCTGAATCTCTCCTCAGTAACGTCCGGGGCCACAAAGATGCTTCAGCTCCAGGCTTTGAACACATGTTCCAGGTGGCAAATGCCCAACCATAGATAGAGTTTCCATAGGCTGATCCATTCATGGATGGAGAGGTGATCAAAGCTTCTCAAGATCAGCCCCCAAGACTGCTCTTTCCAGAAGAGTCCCTTACCACACCTCCTACAACACTCAGCCCTCTCCAGGGGCTGTGATAGAAATCTTTCCTCCCAAAGCTCAGTTAGCTAATCTGTTTCTGCCACTTAAAAAGCCAGGTCTAGTTTGGGCAAGACATTGAACACATTGAGCCCCAGTTTCTTCATTTGTAAAATGGGGATGGTACTTGCCTTCTATCCTGTTGTAAGGACCAAAAAATGTGAGAGTGTTTCCTAAATTGCGATGCACTATATGCATTTTTAGTAATGTTATTGTCTCCAGAAGCTCATTAAAATGTCAAAGTTCTGAGTTAAACCTATGGTTGAAATCAATAGGAATGGATTGAAAAGATCTCCCCTTTGAAATAGTAGGCCACAGGTTCTAAGAATCAGTGTTTATCAGATACCCTCATATTAATATAAACTCAGTTCTCTGCAAGGGGTTACAGAGGATACACAGAAAGCAGAGATATAATTGCTAACTTTGAATATAATTTAGCAGAAAACATAAGATATTTGACAATTAGTGATAGACGCTCTAAATACAGTATCAGTTCAGAAGTGAAGAGGAGTGAGGAAGGCTAGACAAATAGGGTTGGCTATTTTTATAGCCACGGGAGATTCTATCGTTTATCAAGATCCCTTCTTGAGTGGATATGATCTTCCACCCTCCAGGCAGTTTTAGCAGGTTTGCCAGTCACAACATCACTGTGTTGTTATAACATAATGCAAACCTCCCCTGGACCAGCTCTGTCTACAGATGAGGGCTTAGGCCCCAGGCTTGTCTACCGTGGCAGCCCATCCTTCTAGCTGGAATGACTGAACATGGGAATGGCAGGTGATCCAAATCAGGCCAATGAAAAAATCTCTCCCAAGATATGATAGTCTTCAGCAGAAGATGCTAACTAAGGGGAGGGCTTCAGCCATTTTGGTGTTTTACTCAGTTTTCCTGGGTCTCTCCCATGTATAACGTGCTATTAAACTTTTGTGTGATTTCTCCTATTTTAAAAATTCAAGTTACCAGAGGACCCAGAGCATGATAACAAATCAGGGAGATGCTGGAACTGGCTCACATACAGTGCACTCATCTCTCCCCCTTGTGTGCTCACATCATGCAGTAGCTTGAAACTGGCCATCGTGGGAATGTTTACACCATAGAAATTGGCAGATGCCTTAAGTCAGGTCTTTTTTTTCTTCCTCCTTGGAGAACCTCCCTAGTAAATGCTATTAAATATTTACCAGGATACCACTGGCTAACATTTTTAGAAATATTAAAATATTTAAAACAGTATATCACAGTAACCTTATAAAGGCAAGTACTTGGTGTGACGAACACATTCAGGAACTGAATACTTCTTGAGAGGTAGGAAAGGAATGTGATTTGGGAAGGATACACAATGGCTTCAACTGGTCTTGAAATGTTTATTTCTTAATCTGAGAAACAGGTATGTGAGTGTTCTTTATTTTCTGCTCTATACTTTGTGTTTTTCTACAATACTTAGTAAACAATGAGGTATAGAAGCCAGTGTTCTCATACAGTATAGTTACTTGGGTAAGACAGGGGAGGCACCACACTTAGTCTCTATACTTGAGCCATCCTACCAGCTTGGCAGTGATGGGGAGATCTGTGGTTCTCAGGTTTGGTGACTGAGTAGACCAGATGAACCTGCAGGATCTCTGGGGCTGCACACAGGTGCCACATTTGATTCTGAGGTTTCAGAAGAAAAAGGGAGTAAACAGTACAGCAAAGAGGTGAGCTGATCTGAGGGGACTCTTTCAGGTGCTTGTCATGATCATTTATGGAAGACCCTTTGTGCTGTGCTGTGCTTAGTCGTTCTGTTGTGTCTGACTATTTTTGACCCCATGGACTGTAGCCTATCAGGCTCCTCTGTCCATGGGGATTCTCCAGGCAAGAATACTGGAGTGGGTTGCGGTGCCCTCCTCCAGGCCACTTTCCCAACCCAGGGATCAAACCCAGGTCTCCCACATTGCTGGCAGATTCTTTACCATCTGAGCCACAAGGGAAGCCCAAGAATACTGGAGTGGGTAGCCTTATCCCTTCTCCAGGGGATATTCCTGACTCAGGGATTGAACTGGGGTCTCCTGCATTGCAGGTGGATTCTTTACCAGCTGAGCTACTAGGGAAGCCTGGATGACCCTTTAGCTCTACCTAACTGACTGGTGGGCTTCCCAGATGGCTCAGTGGGCAAAGAATCCACCTGCAATGCAGGAGATGCAGCAGACTTCTTCGGTTCGATTCCTGGGTCAGGAAGATCCCTTGGAGGAGAGCACGGCAAGCCACTCAAATACTCTTGCCTAGAGAATCCCGTGGACAGTGAAGCCTGGTGGGCTACTGTCCATAGGATTGCAAAGTCAGACATGACTGAAGTGACTGAGCACGCATGCACCTGACCGGTGCAGGCCACCCAGCAGGCTGGGGGTACATTTGGTTACAGGCAGCAAACAGACCTTATGTTGTTTAAGTGCTTGCTTCTAGTCAACCTGGGTCATAAAAAACTAGGTTCTTCTAGCAAGGGGCATGTGCAGGAAGTGTTAAGGGTAGATTTACAGCAAACACAGGTCAGGAGATTCTAGGAGGGGATGAATGTCACTGGGGGGAAATGCCTTAGCATTTCTGTTTGGGTTTCTGGCTTGTTATCATTCCTAGGTGAGGTGGACTGAAGTGCCTATTTTAGTTCCATTCCCCCTTGCTCTTGAAAGCAAGTTAATATGGCATTTATGGGCCGAACTGGATTTTGTACCTTGCCTGACCTCCTTGCTCCTCTTCCCACTTAGTGACACTTACAGTTTGCTAAACACACCATGCTGTTTCTGCACATGCTGCTGTCTCTGCCTGGAATCTACTACCCCACCCACAGTCCTTCTCTTTCTTTAAGCTCCTCCTGTGTGAAAACTTTCCTCCCACCCCTCCACAAGAGCAGGGTTTCTCTCTGTCTCCTCTGGCCCTGCTCTTCCTGGGACATGCCTTCATCCTTTTTCTTTGCTCATGGCAAGGTAGTGACTGCTCATTGGTCCAACTCCCCTGCTGTAGTGACAAGGATCCTGTGTTATTTAATTTTCTATCTCCAGGGCCTAACACCCTCTCTTTTCTCTTCAAAGCTGTCTGCTAACACCCATGCAGAATTTAGCTGAAAGCAAGGAAGCACGGCAAAGGGGGGTGGACTATGCCAAAGACAAGGAAATGGACACTAGTTGGCACAAAATCCTAATCCCATTCATTTGTGGAACTTCACTTGACCTAGCGCAGTCTGTGGAAAATAAAGTACCCAAGACACAAAGGCTGGAGGTATGCAGAAGGCAGGGGTGCGTGGGAGACAGCAAACCTCCTCATATCTTTCTCTCCCTTTTCTCTGTGAACTTCTGCTTCTTTTCTCTGTCTCCTGACCTGGTCTGAAATCTCCTGAGTTGTTGTCTATAGCTAGCTCTTTCAAGTGTGTGGTGCCCTGAATTCTGTTCTGAATACAACACTAGTAGGTTCCACTAATTAATTAAATTGTACTTCATAGACTTGGAGTCAGGTCGCTTGAATACAAGATGCAAATTTATGCAACATATGCAAATCACTCATGTTCTCAAATTCCATGAACAAAATCTGGTAGCCTTGAGATAAAAAAGCCCCTGCCAAGCATCATCTCTTCTAATTATTGCTTAATTCCACCCCCCACCCCCCTTTAACATTGAACTAACACTTTCAGGCTTGGCAGGAACTGGTAAGACATACAATGAGAATCAGTTATAAACAGGAAGTTCCTTAAGGACAAAGACCCTGTAATCTACTTATTTTATGTTCTCCAGTGGCTCCTAATATATATATACTATCAAGTATACATAGTCTTGCATGGTGCACTCCACCACCAGTCCTGACTACTAAATTAGGGGTCATACAGATAAAAGTCAGAAGCTCTATTAGCTCTGAAAAGCAGGGCAGTAGAATCTAAGAACAAGGAGATGGTGACTTGCCCTGTTGAATCCATGTAGCCATAGAAATTCAAGTTAGTTAAACTTAAATAAAATATTCAAGTTCAGGGCTTCTCTGGTGGTCCACTGGTTAAGAATCTGCCTTGCAATGCAGTGACACTGGTTGGATCCCTGGTCTGAGAAGATCCCATATGCTATGGAGCAAGCAAGCCCACAGGCCACAACTACTGAAGCCCACAAGTCTAGAGTCTGTGCTACGCAACAAGAGAAGCCACTGCAATGAGGAACCTGCACACCACAGCGAAGAATAGCTCTTGTTCCCTGCAACTAGAGAAAGCCCACACAGCAACAAAGACCCAGAGCAGCCAAAAACAAAGTAATTAAAAATAAATAAATATATTTTTTTAATACTCAAGTTCAGTTCTCAGAATAGCCACATTTCGAGGGTCTAGTAGTTACGGATGGCTGGTGACTTTCTTATTGGGCAGTATAGATACAGGTTATCTCCATCATTACAGAAAGATATGTTAGATAAACCTGCTCAAGATCTTTGTTCCTCGGGTGTGGTCCTCTGACCAGCAATATAGTATCACCAGGGTGCTTATTGGAAATGCAGGATCTCAGGCCCTACCTCAGGTTCACAGCATCAGAATCTGCATTTTAACAAAGCCCCCAATTCATTCACATGTGTATTTGAGTACAAGGCATCAGTCTACATCTAGAAGAGGAATCAGGCATTCTCACATTTTAGTCTGTGTCGCAATCATCTGGAAGGCTGATTAAACACAGATCACTGGGCAGGAAGGTAAGAGTTTCTGATTTAGTTGGTGTATTAGTTTCCTAGGGCAGTCATAACAAATGACTATAAATCAGATGGTTTAAAACAAGAGAAATACATTCTTTTTCCCAATTCTGGAGGCTAGAAGCCTGAAATCAGTGTTGGCAAGGCTATGCTCCCTCTGAAAGCTTCCTTGGGTAGGGAAAGAATCCTCCCTTGCCTCTTCCTAGCTTCCAATGGTTTGGTGGCCATCTTTGGTTGGCTTGAAGGTGCATAAATTCAATTCCCACCTCCATCATCATATGGCATTCTCCTCTTGCATATCTATGCCTCGTGTCTGTCTCTTCTTCTAATGACACCAGTCATATTGCACTAAGTTCCCATCCTACTCCAGTATGACCTCGACTTAGCTAATTACATCTTCAATGACCTTATTTTACATTATGATGTACAAGGGGGTTAAGACTTCAACATTTCTTTTTGGTGGAGGGACATAATTCAATCCACAACAGGAGTCTAGGGTGAAATCTGATAATATGTACTTTTAACAGCCTCTGAGGTGATGCTGTTGCTGCGCCAGGGACCACCCTTTGAAAACCATAGGTTTAAAATATCTACAAAGCAGAAATACATAGAACTAAAAGTTGGATCATGTTATAGAAACAACTGTGTTCAACTTCCCAAATGTGCAGAATTCCATTTTAAAGCACACTTGAAAGATTGCCATCCAGCCTGTGCGTGAATATTTCCAATGACAGGGTTCTCCTTACTAGCAGAACAGCCTTCTCCACAGCTATGCCTGTGAAAATTCACACTCTATGAACTTCCTGAATATCTGATATATCTAGATATTTGATAGCAACTGAGTGTTTCAACATTGAACTCTACATTTCCTTTGTGTGACAGAGTTCCTGGAGTCCTCTAGATTCTGGCTTGCTCCAGAGAGTACACTTGTTGAAGTTTTTAGGGGTGAAAATCATGCCTCCCACTGGTTATGAATTAATTAGAAATAGACAAGGAATCCAACTGATGATGATCAAATAACCAAGTTTATTTCCAGTAAATATACAGTGGAGAGTAGAACCTGGACCTTGACCATAATTAGAATTTCTGCTAAGCCCTACCTAGTCGAATTCATACGACACAATCAGATACAGAGAAGTAGGACAACCGAAGCAGGGCTTACCCTACATTTCGTGCAGGACTTTAAGGGTAAGTGTGATAGCTATTACCACAAAAAGAAAGGTACCACCACTAGGAAAGAGCAGATTTCCCTCAAAGAGAAAGGAAAGCTACCTAGCTTCTCTTCCCCCCAAACTCACCCACCCAATAGGACTTTCTTTCTCCTCTGACTAGATTTAGCATCTATGTGGCAATTCATCTCTACTATTTTCCTCCTTTCAAAAACAGCCCTGATGTTGTTCACAAAAGCCCCTCTCATGTTGCCTAAATGTCTCAGACAACTGATTCTATTCTCAACTCAAGGCAGTCAGAGTAACTCTAATCCCCTTGCAAGTGATTGGTTCCAGAATGTAAGCTTAAGCCAATCAGTTCATGGTATTATCCTACGGCCTGCTGTTGCACCAGGGATGGGTGCAGGATACATATTAGCTTAATTAGACTGAAGGTGAGAACTTTTATTCACTGGTTAGAAGAGAGATTTTCTAATGAGGAAGCATTTTGTCCCAGGACAGATGGTAACCATCTTCTAACCACAAGATGAGAGGGTTTGAAGAAAAAGCTTTTGCCTAGAGGCTAGAAGAGTTCAAAGCAGAGCAGAGATGTAGATCCCTCACTCCAGTTATGACATCTTTGCACTACCTTTGAATTTATTGTCATTGTTATAAAAGACACTAAATCTCCTTATTGTTTAAGCTAGTTACATAAATGTTTTTGTCACTTCCAGGTAAAATATTTAACAATAAAATACTCAAATATTATTCCCATAGGTTAGAAGTTGCCTCTTGGAAACCTAAGAAACAGATTTAAGTCTCCACCTACCAATGCTCCACTTTAATTAATTAATTCTGCTTTTAAAGTATATGCCTTTCACTGGACAGATTATTCCAGACACAGTGCTACCATCAGCTCCCAGGATCCAGCATTGTACCTACCATGGAATACACTCCAAGCAAGCATTTATTGAACATATGCAGCTGGAGACTGCATTAACATTTTTAGCAGACACATAATAGTTGTCATATTAAGTTCGGATGAAATAAAACCCCTGGAACATTTTTATAAAAATTTATGTCAAAGCTGTCTGTCTCAACCCTGTATATGAGCAGTTGCATTGTGTATGGAGTTTCTTTTTTTTTTTTTTGAAAAAAATTTAACCTAAATAAAAGCCTTGATATCTATTGCGATTCAAGTGTTTCTAGGAGAGTCCAGCCGGTGTTGTACTCAGTTGAGACAATTTTTAATTAGGTCCTGTCATTTGTCATGTCAGCTATTCTTCCTATTTTGGAAACAACTTCAAAAGAGATATACATTCCTTCTACATCTTCATATGAAACCAATAGCAAAATGTGGACTGAAACAGCAACTAGAAGACCAACTCAAGGTTCATCCATTTTTGCCAGAAGAAACCATTCTATTTCTCTCCTTGCAATCCTAACTTGGCTGGTAAAATAAGAATTTCTGCCCTTCCAGAAATGTCAGGATTATAATGTCTATCACTTTTAGCCCACTCCATCTACTGCTAACCATGCTTGGTGAATTCGGGGGAAGGCACTGAAAATGCTGCCTGAATCCTCTCTGAGTCCTTTGACGTTTCTCTCAGTCTCTCTGCTCAGGACACATTAAATCTCTTCCACCAAGCCCTGAGCTGCCTCCTAGGGGGAAACCTGCAATGGTCCAGTTAAGCCCATGACTGGACAGGGCGTTGGCATATTAGGAATGATTAGGGGATAGATTGTGGGCATGTCACCAACCATAGTCTCCCATCGGTTTTACCAAAAACAAAGCTGAGGGTTTTTTTCTCTATTGGGCTGACATTTGCATTTAGTTTTCTGTTGCTTCAGAATTTATACAGGTAAGAACAATTTATTATTAATAAACAGTTAGCAAAGCTCAATCTTGGCACTCTACATTTAATTGTCTAATGACTTCAAATCCATCAAGACATACAGCTATTGAGGCCTTCAAACGAATCAAAATTAAACCAGGTCTATGAGAGTCCCCTATTCTGACAATATAATACTCCAACTCAAAAGGGAAAATAAATGAATTTGGTATGACTTATTTTGAGTAAACTCATCATAGTTTGAAATGATTACTTTCTTAGTTTGGACTTGTTATAACAGACTACCATAGACAAAGTGGCTTAAACAACAGAAATTTATTCCTCACAGTTCTATTTCACCTTTCCTTCTCAGGCACACAGACCCACTCTATTGCTCTGCCACCACCCTCACATCTTACCAGAGCTAAGTGACTAAATCTGGCTGATGGAGTGTGAGCTTAAGTAACATGCACCACTTTTAGGCCTGGCCCTTAAATATGTCCTTATGATCTCTCCTTTGCCACCTCCAATGTCTTTGTGGTCTGGGTAGCAGAAAGCAAAGGACTGCGAAGTCTAGACAATGATTAGAAGAGCCACTGATGGAAGGAGCCCGGATCCCTGAGTTACCACCTAAGGAGAGCTGCCAAAAATAGCTCCCTGGCCAAAGAACATCCACCTTAGACTGGGTAAGAAGTAAACTTAAGACACTGTAATTTGAAGTCTTTTGTCTAATGACTAGTTTTAATTACACTGCCTGATTCAGATGTCTCTCGCTTCTTTCTCATGCAACACATATGCCTCCCAGATGCTTATAACTGAAGTAGAGGAGGAGACTCAAATAATGGCTGAGATTGAATTTCTCACTGGCTCAATGGGATCCTGAAAAATGCATTTCATTTGACTTAAAGAAAATGCATTGCTTGGAAACAAGACTTGACAACATAGACTAAGAGTTTTACTTCGTTTCTCCACCCGAAGTCCCTTTTCATTCTGGAAAAGACATAACTGACGAATCTGACCTCTCTGACTGACAAGATTCCCCATCATACACCCAACCAAAGCAATTCTTTCCACCAAAGTAGGTGTCAGCTTCCTGAACCCCCACATCCATCCTTTTATTTTCAGCCCCTCTCGGTCCTTCAAGGGTGTGGACATGACCCTAGAAGTAGCTTATGGGTAGCAAAGAGTTAAACCTTTCTTTCAGGTCTTTAGCTCCTTCAGTCAATTAATTAGATTGAAATTTCAACTTCAGGCTGCTCAGCTGGTCTCTAGTAGTGCTGTCATCCGAAATACTGCCCACCACACATGTGCTTTGGACAGCAAGAGCTGCTCAAAAGCCTCTCCACGGCTCTATTTCAGGCATAATCCAAGGAAAGGGCTCATACCTGTGAAAACTGAGTGCTGAGGTCCTCTCTGTCCACCGCTTCAAAGGAATAACTACCCTCAGCCTGCATTTATTTTGTGCTATAGCTCTTCTTTTTCAATGAAAAGTCCCTGTTCTCTATTCATTATAAGAATAAAGAGCTTTTCAAGTGTGAGTTGCTAAACCCAGAAGGGAACAGAGCTATTTTTAAGAGGGTTTCAACTCTGAGCTGCTACACCAGGCCAGCCTGCCAGCCGCGGAGGTCTTCCAGGGAGGCTGAAGGCAATCACAGCCTCTCTTTAGGAGAGGACATTCAGGAAGGAAGCTCCTGGGGCAGAAGCATCCCAGCTCTCTGGCCCACAGACAGCCCTGGTGCCTTCATACCTGGCTCCTCCAGGCAAAACCGCACAAGGGGGTCGGAGGAGTAGTTTTTATTCTCACTCATTTGAGGTTTGCCTGCTGCCTTAGGTTTCTCACATGCACTTCCTCCAAATAGGAAACAATCTGCTTGATTCTCATCCGGGAGCACAGGGAGGAGGGGGGCCGCCTTTATGTCCTCTCCTATCTTCGTCAAGCCATATGCAACTGGCAGCCACCAGGCTTCTCTCTGTGGGAAGAGGATAATCAGAGCCGGATTCCGAATGAAAGGAGAAACATGCAGAGTCGCCTGCCTCCCGTCCAACAGCAGTGGAATCCTTGTGGCCCGGGCCAGGCCAGAGCTCTTCTGAAGTCAGTGTACTTGAGGGGCAGAGCTGGGCTCACAGATTTAGAGCTAGAGAACCTGGGTTCAAGTCTCATGTCTGGGAGCCTCTGTTCCCTCAGGGTAAAAGGAGGACAATGTTACCATTCTCTCGGAGGTGTTGCAACTGAGGAGTATCCATCCTCTTGTTGGGTACAGAACTGTTTGTCAGCTCTGCCATGGCTGCGGCTGCTAAACTGCTTTAGTCGTGTCCGACTCTATGCGACCCCGTAGACGGCAGCCCAAGATATTGTCAATTTGATAGAAACTATTAATGATTAGGGCTTCCCAGGTGTGCTAATGGTAAAGAAACTGCTTGCCAATGCAGGAGACATAAAAGACACGGGTTCGATCCCTGGGTTGAGAAGATACCCTGGAGAAGGGCATGGCAATCCACTCTAGTATTCTTGCTTGGAGAATCCCATGGAGAGAGGAGCCTGGTGGGTTATGGCCCATAGAGTCGCAGAGTCGGACACACTTGAAGTGACTTAGCAGCGCAGACATGAATGATTCAGTAGGACTGAGATTATGTTTTCTATCTCCCCATCACATTAAGTTTTCTACCATAGAAAAAGGGTAGGGAATTAAAACCATTTCATTATTCTGGTAGCTTTTGGAAGTAAAAGATTGAATATATGCTAAAAGGTGACATGGAACAAAAATGCTCAACCAATTTCATGCAAAGAATGGCTAAAGAAAATAAAGAAACATATTTGATTGTAATGCAGCTTGAACCACAGAGGTATAGAGCTTACAGAGATATGCTTCCATAAAGAAAAAAATTTTAAGAAAAAATAATAGGAAAAAATACAGGCAAAATATGATGATTAGACCTAAGGACAAAGAGTGCAGATACATGGAGGTGATAAGGTTATAAAGATGAGGCAACCAATAAGACTCTGAGCTTCCAGGAGGCCAAAGCAAAAAGGGAATATGATGTTACCAAATTTATATCCTATATGAGGAACCCCCTACTGCTACCAATGCCTTATCCTTTTTTATCATAAGACTTATAAGCATGGATATTTATCTTCAGGAAGAGAATACTTAGGGAGTTTCATTATGGTCTTCTTTGTGTATTTGATGGGCTGCCAAGTACAAAAAAGAAAGATTGCTTTGGGTAATTCCAGACCACAAAACTAGAATCAATGAGCGTAAGTTAAGGAGAACAGATTTTAGTTAAAAATAAAGAACTTTCTAACAATTAGAGTTGTCCATAAATGGAATGAACTGTCTGGCAAAGAAGTGAGCTCCCTGTTACTGGAAGTGATCAAACAGAGGCTGGCTAACCATCTGTTAAGGATAAAAAGGATTTGTGCATAACGAGAGAATTATGCAACAACATAATACAAGATTCTTCATGACAGTTTTATTTATAATCATAGGGAAGAAAATAGGATCAACCTACATGCCCAACAATAGGGGATTAGTTCGATTATTTAAGGTACTCTTACACCATTTATTTTTTACAGATTTTACATAGCAATAAAATAATGATATTGAAAATGCTTATAATCTATCACTAAGTTAAAAACAGTCTACACAAAATAGCATATATATTGTGATACCATTTTGTAAAGAAAATTTATGTGTAGAAAAATAACTCTAAAGAGTGCATATAAGAAAACATTAATAGTAAATACTATGAGTGTTTGAATTATGGGTGATTTTCCTTTCCTGGGCTTCTCACAGTTTTCCAAGTTTTCCACTTCAAGCATTTACCACTTATGTTACTAGGGGAAAAAAGTAAAACAAAAAAGAACTCCCAAAGAGTCTCTTATTAACTAGCAGTTTGAAATATATGATGTCTATAATTTTTCAACTCTAATATCTTATAATTTTAATTTTAAATGGGTTAAATTTTTTTCTCTTACAAAATAACTTGTCTTTTAAAAAGATTTCTATCAAATATAAACACCTCCCTACCAAAAAAATATTGACTTAAATTATGAGGTTTTAGCATAAAATCGAATGCATTTCTGATTGCTATGGTCATTTTCATCTGAAGTCTCTTTTGGAAATATGTGGGATATAAATTTAAAAGTTTATACATTAAAGTAGAAAGAGCTTAAGAACTGGAGTCAGACAACCGAGGGCTTCAAAGTTTGGCTCTGTTGCATACCAACTCAGTTTCTTGGATTTTAATTTGGGATAATAATAATAGATAAGATTTGTAGAAGATTCCCTATGCATCAGGCAGTGTTTAAGTGCTTTATGTGCAATGGAATCCACAAAACAATCCTCTGAGATGAATTCTAGTCTTCTTATTTTTCAGATGATAAAATTAAAGTGCAGAAAATGTCAATATCTTGCCAAGGCAGAGAGCTAAAAAGTATGGAGTGAAATTTCAATGTCAGGTAGTTCGACCTTAGAACCCAGGGTGTTGACCATTACACAACACAGCCTTGCAGAGCTGTGAAAGGACTGAGTAAATCAGTAGGTGTAAAGGACCTAGCAGGAAATTGGGCAGTCAGTGTATTCTCTCTAAACTTTTCCATAGCTCTTTGCTCCAGAAAGACTTTTAATTATCTTCCCCAAGACTGTATTCAATCAACACATTGAGGGAAGTGTGGCTCTGTAGTAGGTAGTCTTATGAGTGCATTATCAACAGCACTCATGTCAAACTTAGGGAGATCAGAAATCATATCCCACAGGACTCTATTCTGGGACTGATTCTTTAATATTTCATCAATGATTTACATGGATAGAACAGAAAATAAGCTCCTAGAGCTGACAGATGATACATGCTGTTAGCAGATGACACCCATCGTCAGCTAGGAAGGCGGGCATCCAGGACAGGATTAGAATTCCAAATGGCCTGGCAAGATGGAGAAGAGGTGGCGGCAGAGAGAGTGAACTTCATTAGCAACTAGCACAGAGTAATATGTTTATTAAGAGGGAAAACATTATATACTCACATAACAAGGGCATGACTTAACAATGAATGATTGTTGCTAGAAAGAGTTAACGGTTAAAGTTGCTCATAAGTTGCTGGAAATGAGACAGAAAGTTGAGTATGATTCTGGAAATGTATGAAAAAATAGGACTAGGTGGGGGTAAATAATTTTTCCTATTATATGCCATATTTTAAAAACTCTTTTCAAGTGCTGTTTTTTCCCCCTTTCTTCAATAGTGTTCTGGACATCTTGGAAAACGTATATGGAAAGCAACAGAAATCTTTACAATTGCAAAATAAAACCTGAGGGGATAGGAACCGAGAACTTTTCAATGAAGAAGACAAGAACTGTTGACAATTCATGTAAAATTCTTGATGAAGCAGCCTCTGTGTGTCAGTCTTTGTGCTGGGTGCTGAGAGACAAAGAGAATCCTATCTGGTTTCTGGCCTTGAGAAACTCAGAGACAAGAGGATAATCACTGTTAAGTTTATGAAGACTCTTATTTAGTAGTCTGTATGATTCCCGGCTAACTCCTCCACCTTTCCTGTATCTCTCCTTTCTTCCCTTCTTTTCTCATTTCCTTTTCTTTATTCTTTCCCTTCAATAGACTTTAGGTCTGTTATTGAAGCCCACCAGCATGCCAGGAGTAGCTGGGAGTATTCAATGGAGCCCCATCTGAGACTCTGCCAGAAAACAAAGCCTCTCTCTCTTACATTTCAAGGTATTTCTATAAATTTATCTTTCACTCTACATGTACTCCAACAAAATTGCAAGCAATAAAGCAAGGCTGGGAGAGAGAAAAATAGGTTCCCAGATGGCAAATAGATCAGTTTGGCTAGAGAAAATGCTAGAGTAGACGTATTATAAATTTTATAATATTAAGGAATTTGAACTTTCTCTTGTTGATGACAGAAAGTCAATCAAAGTTTGTGAGAAAGGGAGTGACAAGATCAATTTAGGGTTCTGGGAAGAGTAATCTTATTGTGGTTGACAGAATGGGTTGTTAGGAGACATTCTGGAGGCAAGTGTCTCATCAAAAGATGGTTATTATGCTATAAAAAATAAGGACCAGGCAGTTAGGCAATCTGAAGAGTTAGAAGAGGCAGAGACATATAGACATGAGAGACACTGTAAAGGAAAAATCAATATGATTTGGTGCCTAAATAAGTATGAGCATCAAAGGAGTAGAAATTGAAAACAACCCATAGGTAGTAGACAAGGGGGTCTGGGAAATGAAAATACCATTAACCAGCATGGGGTTTGTGGAAGTTGAAGGTGGCTTGTGGTAAGGGAATCAACGCTAGACAGCTTGTCTTTGTGCTGATGGAACATATAAACAAAAGTGATATATCCAGCAGGGAGCTAGGAATAGATTTCCTAGGTGATCATCCTCACAGAGGTAATAGGGTGTTTTAGACACCTCCACCTGTATATCCCACTGACACATCACATTCTACATGCCTAAAACTGAGCTCTCCTGTCATTCACAAGCACAAAGCTTAATTTACATTTCTCTTCAATGTTAGTCATGGTTTTAAACACCCAGGCTACATAAACTCAGTCATTTCTGGTGCTTTAATCTCCCACCCTTTCTGCTCCTATGATCAACTAGTCACTTAATTGATTCTGAGAGATCAATATGTTGTACATCAATTCCTATTGCCATTATCAAAGCTTGCATGATTTATTCCCTTAACGATCACACAGTTTTATAACAGGTTTTCCTGCCACATAGGTCTGTATTTTTCCACTATTTACAGACTGAAATTCAGAGTCTTCCAGGAATGAACATACCTGTCCAACCTGATCCCTGAGAATATCTATACATGCCCAATGTGAAAACTCCACCTCCTTGCCTTTCTTTAGTGATGCCAGGCATTTCTCTGCCTGGGGTGCCTCTACTGATGCTGTTCCATTCCTTTGGAATAACTTTTTTTCACTTAAGGATAGTATCTTTCACAGTTCTGAGTCACATGTCAGTCCCATTGTGAGGGCTTCCTGACCACCCATTGCTTGTCTCTCTTCACTCTCAGTTGCTTTTTGTGGAAGAAAGAGCCTGAACCAGGAGGTGGGAGTAGACATGGGAAGAAGCAAAGGATGCTATAAAAATCTTAGCACAGCATTGTGGGAAAGGGGGCACAGAGAAGGGAGAAGTTCAAGATAAAATGACAGTCTTGGTCAGCCCTGGTTGACGGGGGAGAATTATAGTGAGGGGAAAAAAAAAAGATTATTTGGGCTTTGAGTTTTTTCTATAATTGAGATACCAGCAATGAATCCAAACTGAACTGATAATTTAGAAGTCTTACAGAAATAAAAAGGGAGGTGGGCTAGAGAAAAACATTTGGAGTTTATATGCAAAGAGATAGTACTAGATGCATGGGGAGTCGAGGAATGGAGATCTCCAGAGAAAAGTCTGTCAGATAGAAGGTTGAAGACAGAGCTACAAACATACTACCAATTTCTAAAATGAGAGGAAGATATTCAACTAGCAAAAGAGCCAGACAAAGACTGGCTACTGAGAAAATATTACATATTTTAGTTTTCCTAAAAGGCAAACTTTTTTTTGTTTGCTGGTTTTTAACCTTTTATGGGAAACTTTTTTTTTATTTTGACCATGCTGCATGGCTTGTGGGGTCTTAGTTCCCCAGCCTGGGGTTGAACCCAGGCCTCAGCAGTGAAAGCACCAAATCCCATAGGAAACTTTTAATCTCTGAGATGTTGTGCTTCTGATTTATGGAAACTGCTGGATCTCTGCTCAAGTTGGATCCCTTATAATTACAAATCTTGATACTCAGTGGTACAAAAATTAGTATTCCAATATTACACCAGGATATCCAAATAAAACCAACAACCACCAAGTATTAGGCTGTAGAATTTAAAGTGAAGTGGGAGAGTAGGGGCTGCTTTTCACATAATCTGATAACACTGGGGGTAAGGAGGAGGTCTAGAATAAGATGTGTTAAAATGGACTTGATTTGTCCAAATCACAGGGTTTGAAAGAACTTCTCTTTAGCACAGGGGTTCTTTGTTGCTTTTGAGGAATTTCTTGAAATAAAAATATTATAAAAATGCATGCTTGTTGTAAACATAATTCAAGCAGTCCACATAGAGGTAAATATGAAAACACCCTAGGGGAATTCCCTGGCTATTGAGTGGTTAGGACTCTGTGCTTTCACTGCTGAGGGCTCAGGTTCGATCCCTTGTCGGGGAACTAAAATCCCATAAGCTGCAAGGCATGAGCAAAAAAAGAGAAAAGCCCGTCACAGTAAACAGTGTGGCATATATCCCTGTAGGATTTTCAGAATACACACACAATCATATACGCATGTACCTTTTCTATATGTAACAGGTCCCATTCCCACCATCTAATTTCCCCTAAAAATAACAAGCTATAGCAATGAACAGGTGATGCTAGTGGTTAAAAAAAAAAAAAAAACCCTGCCTGCCAATGCAGGGAACCTAAGAGATGGGGGTCTTATCCCTAGGTTGGGACGATCCCCTGGAGAAGGGCATGGCAACCCACTCCAGTATTCTTGCCTGGAGAAGTCCATGGACAGAGGAGCCTAGAGGGTTACAGTCAATAGGGTCGAAAGAGTTGGACATGACTGAAGTGACTTAGCACACATGCCTAGCAATGAACAACTGCATTAATAAACATTTTATTTGTATAGCACATCCACACATATTATATTTCACACGCATTATCTTCTGGATCTTCACTCCGATATTCGGAAGTAGGCAGGGTGGGATTATTTTTTTTTTCTTTTTATTAAACATTTTTTTTATTAGTTTTGCCAAACAATGACATGATATCACCATAGGTTCACATATGCTCCCCCTCCATAACCCCCCCTCCCTCCTCCCTCCCCCCAGGAAATCTCGTTGCACCAGTCCCAAGCATCAATCCTGGGCCGGCTATTGCTTAGACATATGATAATTAACATGTTTCAATGCCATTCTCCCATATCATCCCACCCTTTCCCTCATCCACAGAGGCCCTGAGTCTATTCTATACATCTGTGTTCCTTTTGCTGTCTCGTATGCTGGGTTCTCGTTACCGTCTTCCTAAATTCCATATATATGCGTTAATATACTGTATTGTTGTTTTTGCTTCTGGCTTACTTCACTCTGGATAATGGGCTCCAGTTTCGTCCATCTGAGTAGAACTGATTCAAATGAATTTTTCCTTAATGCTGAGTAATATTCCATTGTGTATATGTACCACAGCTTTCTTATCCATTCATCAGTTGATGGGCATCTAGGTTGGTTCCATGTCCTGGCTATTGTAAACAATGCAACGATGAACATTGGGGTACACGTGTCTCTTTCAATTCTGGTTTCCTCGGTATATATGCCCAACAGTGGGATTGCTGGGTCATATGGCAGGACTATTTGCAGTTTTTTAAGGAACCTCCACACTGTTTTCCATAGAGGCTGTACTAGTTTGCAATCAGGGTGGGATTATTGGAGTCATTGTATAGACAATATCATTTGTGTAAAGTCTCAAAGCTACTGTGCTGAAGAGTTTACAGGTGGACTTGGGTCCTCCATCCCAAACAACATGTTTATTTCCTACATCACGTGGTTTCCCACAGGGGGTTTTGCATACCCAGGTCTCCCCAGCCTCAGCCCAAGCGTCCTACAGAGTCTATCAGTTTGCAGCTTGAATTAGGATACTTCTGAACATCACCACACAGCTGCCTAGTCTTTTTTTTGAGATGGGAAACATGTGGCCTTGTCAGCTTGATCTGCCAAGTATTTGGATTACAGGTTGAAAGTGATGACAATGGAGGGTATAACGAAAATTCTACAGAACCCCACACTGATGTCCCTATATGTAACACTGCTATCTTTGTATGTAATCCAGTTAATAAATTATGCTGAAAATGGGCACATCTATTATTGAATAATGTGTCATTAAAAAAAAAAAAAAGACAAAAGGCCCCAAACAGAGTCATTTAGGATAAGCCCCATATCACCATACTGAGACTTAATTACTGTTTCTGCTCTCTCAGAAATGGAATCTTAAACCAGTCAGTCAGGAATCTCCTGATCATCATTAGTTAGGTAATCTGCTTGATTACCCACCATCCCCTAAAGAAAATAACCTTGCAACAACCAACTCTTTTGCCTAACAGAAAAGGGCTGCTCCTTTCTGCATATAATAAGTCTTTTTGGTATAGCTCCTTGGAGCTCTTTTCTATCTGTTCAATTGAATGCTGTCAGATCCAAACCCATTTTTTCTCAAATGAACTCTTAAAATTTTTAATACATTTCAGTTTATCTTTTAACAGTTCTAATTAAGAGAAATTTGGGGGGAGAGATATAAGATGTAGTGTAATGGAAAGAGCATTACTATATTTCATTTCCAAGAAACATATTTCCCCCCACATTTTAATACTGAAAATAGGCATTTATCTTACAAACCCACGGATCTTTGATTTGGTTAACAGCAGTAAGCGGAGACTCATTAAAACAACTAAATTCTTGTCTAGACTGCATTTCCCCATCTTGGGCAGTGTTGTGAACATGAGGTGATGTATATCATGCATAATACAGACTATACAAGATGCTCTTAATGATAACTACCATTTATTGAGGGTTTATCCTATTCCAGTTACTCTTCTTTGCACACTGAGAGGATTTCCTCATTTACTCCTCACAGGGAACCTCTAAGAAAAGTCCTATAAATATCTCAGTTTTATAGATAAGCAAAGTGAGATTTTAAAAGTTCAAATGAACATGGCTATAGGTTGAAAACTGATAGTAGCAATGCTGGGGGTTGAACAAGGTATGAGGCCAGGGACTCCCAAATACTATTGACCTACTTGTGACCTATGACTTCATGTCATCATCCTTTTATTTGCCTTTATCCTTTCCCATTCCTCTGCAGGTTTACTAGCTGACTTTGATTTGTGATAAACTCAGATGCCTTCAGGATTATAAACATAGAGCTGGTGAGGGATGGCAGACCTTAGGGATGGTGAACAATATGATTCTCAGCCAGGATATCACACACATGCACACACACGCACGCATGCACACATACCACACCACACACCACACAACAGACTGACCTTTGGATGACCTGCGCACAGCAGTAAAAAAGTTAAACAACACATCAAATTAAACAAGGCCCCAAAGAAAACAACAGCAGCAACAAACTTGGACTGGTTCTTTGAAAAGTAAAACAGATTAAAGTTGTTAAAAATCCTTGAAATCTCAAAAAAAAAAAAAAAAAATGTACTGACTTCAGTTACCAGTTCAGGAACTTTTGCTAAGTTTCAAAGTGTTAGTAATAATATATATTCCAAGTGGATTATAATGAAACCTGAGAAAAACTTCAATAAAGCTAAAAGAGACACAGAAAGAAGAGAAGCTAGCTCATAATGAATCTATAACATCCCAGAGAGGAGGTCTTCAAAATGGCATTTTAATTAGTGCCTCCTACCAAACACAAGGTATTTTCTATTCTCTCTTGCGTCTTTCTCATGCATCAATTTTGTAGATAGAGGGCCCCATATTACAGATTACACAATTAAGGCTCTAGGGAGGGAAAAACTTGTCAAAGGGCTTCCAAGCCTCTGCTTTTCTAGTATACTGTACTGGGAGCAGAGGCAAAGATACTGTAAGCAGACAGGGTAGAGGGTCCTCAGAGAAAGAGAACCAGGCAGTTTTCTTGATATTAGAGAAGCCAGTTTTGGCCTAAGCCACTCTGTGATGTAGACAGCATATTTAAAAGCAGAGACATCACATTGACAACAAATGTCCATCTAATCAAAACTATGATTTTTTCAGTAGTCATGTACAGATATGAGAGTTGACCATGAAGTAGGCTGAGTGCTGAAGAATCGATGCTTTCAAACTGTCGTGTTGGAAAAGGTTCTTGAGAGTCCCTTGGACTTCAAGGAGACCAAATCAGTCAATCGTAAAAGAAATCAACCCTGAATTTCATTGGAAGGACTGATGCTGAAGCTGAAGCTTCAATACTTTGACCACCTGATGTGAAAAGCCAACTCACTGGAAAAGACTCTGATGTTGGGAAAGATTGAAGGCAGAAGGAAAAGGGGACAACAGAGGATGAGAAGGTTGAATGGCATCACTGACTCAATGGACATGAGTTTGAACAAGATTTGGGAGATAGTGAAGGACAGGGAAGCCTGGTGTGCTGCAGTCCATGGGGTTGTAAAAAGTTGTACACGACTGAGTGGCTGAACAACAACAACAAAAAAGAGTCCCAATTCCTCCTCAAGGGATATACATCACAATCTGATACATATTTTTGAGTTCTGCAGGAACTAAGGCTCCTACTGAGGTGGAGGACTGTAAGTACATGCTGAGACCACAGACTGGTCAGAACCTACAATATGATGATGGTGACATTTTCTGACCCTTGAGACTTCAGTCAGCTAAAGCCTGCACTCGGTCAATCTTTCCCCCAATTCTATGCTGAATTCTCCTCTGCTCAAGCCCCTTTATCAGTATGCATACACTGCCCAAGCCCCTCTCATGGATATGTACGTACCTTTAGCCTAAAACTTCTCCAATTTTGCAGTGCAGAGAGACTGTAATTTTGTTGCTCTGGGAAAGGGCCCCAGTGTTTGCCTTACTTGCTGCCAAGTAATAAATCCTTCCTTCTCCTGATCTTTGGTTGGATACCCAGCAAGAGGCAAACTCTGTTTTGGGGTAACAGTATCATGAAGTCGTTAATGATGACCCTCAGTTGTTCTTTTCAAAGCCTCAAATATGACTGTATTCATGGTTTGTGTTTTCTTTCTTAAAGAGAGCCCTCCAAATTGTACAAACACTGGGATCCCCCAAGCCCTGGATCCACACCTGTATGGGAGTCAAAAGTCTGTGATAACAGCCAACTTGAGTAAATCAATCTCTGACTCCAGCATTCCGGGAGAGAAGAGAATGCCTTGGGTACCAGTATCTCCAGCCAGATCCAGGACAGTGGGACTATAGACATCCTGCATTTCTCCTGGAGATTTCCTGTCAGTGTAGTGATTAACTCTCCTGCGCTGGCTCACCACACAGAGATGGTTGGAGGGCAAGGTTGACTATATTTTTACAGCTTCGGCTTTTCTATTAATTGTGAAGTTGGCCCTAGACTACAGGAAATAAGATGCCAAAAGGAAGGGGAATGGATCCCTTCCAGACCTCTACAAGACTCAGATTATACAAACCAGGAGCAAAAACCCTTTTTAGCATTTGAAAGGGAAGGCAATTGTATTACTAAGCCTCACTCAACCGCCTCCAGACTTTTCTCAGCCGGAGAACAAAGGGAAAAAAGCAAACACCACTTCACACCCTTATTCACTGGAGGTTAAAAGAGACCTCCCACTAGACAAAAGTCCTTCTAAAGGTCAGCTTGGGAGTGTATTGAAGAGGAGGGCACTGGCTGGGGAACAAAATGTTTACCATCACTCTGAGGCGGGCTGTTTCTGTTTTCCTTTCAGCCTGTGCATGGGGTACATCTGTCAGAATTGGACATTTTCATCCTGATTTGCTTGCTGGTGGCCAAATTATACTTTCTTGGACCTCAATCTTTTTCAGATTCTTGATTCCCATTGAACTAGGAAAGCAGGGCCACCCTGAGCCAGGACAGCACCCTGGGGATGATTATTCATTCATATTCATTAAGTCAACAGCTCTCATTGATGTATACAATGTGTCAAACACTGTGCAAGGTGCTGGAAGGACGCAGCGATGCAAAAGCTGAAGCAGAGCCTGAACACTTCAATCCAGTCGGGACAGATTGCTGTTAAACAATGAAACACACACACTCCCTTGTTTAAATACAACTAGTCATGTTTGACTCTTTGCAACCCCATTGACTGTAGCCCATCAGGCTCCTCTGTCCATGGAATTCTCCAGGCAAGGTTACTGGAGTGCATTGCCATTGCCTTCTCCAGGGGATCTTCCTGACCCAGGATTGAACCTGGGTCTCCTGCATTGCAGGTAGATTCTTTACCATCTGAGCCACAGGAACATGATAAAGGTTTGAAGGAGCTCTGTGCAAAGACAGCTTAGCATCAGAGTGGCTGACATCACATGGGTTGTAAGAGAGGGGAATTCTTTGAGGAAGTGAAGGAGTTCTCTATGCACTAGGGAAGTGGACTTCGCAGGTGGTTCTAATGGTAAAGAACCTGTTCTGCCAATGCAGGAGATGTAAGACAGGCAGGTTCGAGCCCTGGGTCGGAAAGATGCCATGGAGCAGGGCATGGCAACCCACTCCAATGTTCTGGCTTGGAGAATCCATGGACCGAGAAGTCTTGGCAGCCTATGGCTTATAGGGCTGCAGATGGACACAGCTGAACCGACTTAGCAGGCACCAAGTCACTAAGTCTCCTGAATTGCAGGCGAATTCTTTACCAGCTGAGCCACAAAGGAAGCCCTAGCAGGCACACAGAAAAGCTGAAATCATGCTGTTATAGGGAAGCAGTAGGCAAAACTGCCAGGGACTTCATTGCCTGGCACAGGAATTAGAAGAATATTAATGTGGTTGGAGCCCAGTGGGCAAGCTAGACTGGGGCTGGGAACTAGGCAGGAGGGGGACTATGGTAGGGCTTTGAATTCTGTAGGCTTTTGCCTTCTATCTGCAAAGCAATGGGAAGCTAGTTAAGCATTTAATGAGGGAACATGACTTACGTGGTTTGCAGTATAGAGAAAGAGTTTTGGGGGCCAAGAGATTGATACAGGAAGACTAGATATTCAGTTCAGTTCAGTTCAGTCACTCAGTTGGGTCCGACTCTTTGCAACCCCTTGGACTGCAGCACACCAGACTTCCCTGTCCATTGCCAACACCTGGAGCTTACTCATACTCATGTCCATCAGGTCGGTGATGCCATCCAACCATCTCATCCTCTGTCGTCCCCTTCTCCTCCTGACTTCAATCTTTCCCAGCATGAGGGTCTTTTCAAATGAGTCAGTTCTTCGTATCAGGTGGCTAAAGTATTGGAGTTTCAGCTTCAATATCAGTCCTTCCAATGAACACCCAGGACTGATCTCCTTTAGGATGGACTGGTTGGATCTCCTTGCAGTCCAAGGGACTCTCAAGAGTCTTTTCCAACACCACAGTTCAAAAGCATCAATTCTTTGGCGCTCAGCTTTCTTTATAGTCCAACTCTCACATCCATGTATGACTACTGGAAAAACCATAGCCTTGACTAGACAGACTTCTGTTGGCAAAGTAATGTTTCTGCTTTTTAATATGGTATCTAGGTCGGTCATAGCTTTTCTTCCAAGAACAAGTGTCTTTTAATTTCATGGCTATAGTCACCATCTTCAGTAATTTTGGAGCCCCCCAAAATAAAGTCTCTCTTTGTTTCCATTGTTCCCCATTTATTTGTCATGAAGTGATGGGACCAGATGCCATGATCTTAATTTTCTGAATGATGACCTTTAAGCCAACTTTTTCACTCTCCTCTTTCACTTTCAGCAAGAAATTCTTTAGTTCTTCTTCACTTGCTACCTTAAGGGTGGTGTCATCTGCATATCTGAGGTTACTGATATTTCTCCCAGCAATCTTGATTCCAGCTTGTACTTCATCCAGCCTAGAATTTCTCATGATGTACTCTGCATATAAGTTAAATAAGGAGGGTGACAATATACAGCCTTGATGTAACTCCTTTTCTTATTTGGAATCAGTCTGTTGTTCCATGTCCAGTTATAACTGTTGCTTCCTGACCTGCATACAGATTTCTCAGGAGGCAGTTAAGGTGGTCTGGTATTTCCATCTCTTGAAGAATTTTATACAGTTTGTTGTGATCCACACAATCAAAGGCTTTGGCATAGTCAATAAAGCAGAATTAGATGTTTTTTCTGGTAGTTTCTTGCTTTTTCGATGATCCAGCAGATGTTGGCAATTTGATCTGTGGTTCCTCTGGCTTTTCTAAATCCAGCTTGATTATCTGGAAGTTCATGGTTTATGTATTGTTGGAGCCTGGCTTGGAGAATTTGAGCATTACTTTGCTAGCGTGTGAGATGAGTGCAGTTGTGAGGTAGTTTGAGCATTCTTTGGCATTGCCTTTCTTTGGGGTTGGAATGAAACTGACTTTCCAGTCCACTTTCCAGGCCACTGTTGACTTTTCCAAGTTTTCTGGCATACTGAGTGCAGCACATTCACAGCATCATCTTTTAGGATTTGAAATAGCTCAACTGGAATTTCATCACTTCTAGATATTAAGCTTTGTCAAAAGCCAAGATGATAAGTTCTCAAATTTTAATGAATTCTCTGGAATCTTGACAAAAAGTAGATTCTGATTCAGGATGCTTAGGGTAGGGTTTGAGATCTGCATTTACAACACAGTTGCCCATGCTTCTGGTCCATACAATACTTAAGTGACAGAGTTTTTAGATCAAGGTGTCTGCAACGGAAATGAAGAAAAGCAGACAAATTTGAGAGCTTTCCATATGGAAGTCTAGAAGGGCTCTGACTTGAACAACTTGGTGGAAGAGATTGACTTTCACTTAGACAGGATGTACCAGAGGAAAGAGCAACTTTGGGTGGGAGATGAAAACTCAGTTTTGGATATACTGAGTTTGATATGTCTTAGGAATATCTAATTAGGCTACAGTACATATGGATCTAAAACTCTGGAATGAGGTGGAAGCTGGAGATACAAATTTAGGAGTTATCAATATGTAAGTAGGAATTGAAGCTACGAAAATGGATACTGTCAGCATAGGGAGAGGTTCACAAACTTTATATTTGGACTGCTGGCCACCTGTTGGTCTTGTAAGTATGTTGGGAAGAGAAAAGGTTCAAGACAAAGCAAGTATTTAACATCTGAGTGGTCAGGAGACGCTGGCAAAAAAAAAAAAAAAATCTGTAAAGAAGAGGCCAGAAGGATGGAAGAAAAACCAAGTTGCTATCTAACAGTCATTGCCTCTCCTTCTTGCTGACAGAACAAGTTTCAGACATGAAGATGTTTGAAATCCACAAAAGTAAACCCTTCCTGTAAGCCACAGTGGCTGATTCATGGTTGATTTAAATTAGACACAATAATCTCATTCCCTTTTGCCTGATGATTTGGGCTCTGATCAATGAGACAAAAAAGGAAGTAGGTTGGGGTGAATGGGGATTCAAGGAAGGCATTTTTCTTTCTCAGAAAAAGGGTAAGAACAAGAAAAGAGCTTCATACTGCCATTGCTACCTCCTTTTTCCTGCTGTGATGTCAGAGCAATGTCAGCTATCCTAGGGCTGAGAGGAGATAGCATAAGGGTGAACGTTCAGCAGCTAAGGATGCTGAAGTTGAAGGGTGTTCAGGTTGCTGATGATACAGCTGCTCTGGAACCACCTCCCTCTAATTTCTTTGTTAAGTGACATGATGAATGCCCCAAATTGCTTAAGCCATTGTTATGGGGTTCTGCCACTTGCCTTTTCAACTGCTATTTAAGGTATATTGTAGAGTCTAGTTATAGAACTAGATAGACATATTTCAGGTAGATACAGTGCTTAACTCTGGACATTCTGTATATTTCTTCATCTGTAAAATGGAGATAATAACAGTATCTATTCAACAAACTATCATATACTTTTGGTGGAAGTGTAAATTAGTAAAACTACTTTATAAAGTATAATAATTTAGCAAGGTTTAGTATAATAAAACTGAAAATACATGACACTTATGGTACAGTAATTCCACTTTTAGGTAAATCCTACAGAGATTCTTGCACAATGCATTGAGAGATGTCTGTAAGATTATCCAGTGAAGCACTTTATATAATAGGATTTAGCAACAACCTAGATCACTGCAGATGGTGACTGCAGCCATGAAATTAAAAGACTCCTTGGAAGGAAAGTTATGGCCAACCTAGATAGCATATTGAAAAGCAGAGACATTACTTTGCCAACAAAAGTCTGTCTAGTCAAGGCTATGGTTTTCCCAGTAGTCATGTATGGATCTGAGAGTTGGACAGTGAAAAAGGTTGAGCACCAAAGAATTGATGCTTTTGAACTGTGGTGTTGGAGAAGACTCTTGAGAGTCCCTTGGACTGCAAGGAGATCCAACCAGTCCGTCCTAAAGGAGATCAGTCCTGGGTGTTCATTGAAAGGACTGATATTGAAGCTGAAACTCCAATACTTTGGCCACCTCATGTGAAGAGTTGACTCACTGGAAAAGACTCTGATGCTGGGAAGGATTGAGGGCAGGAGAAGGGGACGACAGAGGATGAGATGGCTGGATGGCATCACCGACTCGATGGACATGGGTTTGCGTGGACTCTGGGACTTGGTGATGGACACGGAGGCCTGGCATGCTGCAATTCATGGGGTTGTAAAGAGTCGGACATGACTGAGCAACTGAACTGAACTGAACTGAGATATCCATCAGGGTTTCCTAGGTGGCTCAGTAGTAAAGAATCTGCCTGCCAAGCAGGAGACACTGAAGACACAAGTTCTATCCCTGGGTCAGGAAGATCCCCTGGAGGAGGAAATGGCAATCCAATCAAGCTTTCTTGCCTGAAAAATCACCTGGACAGAGGAGCCTGGCAGACCACAGTCTCTGGGTCTGCAGAGTCAGACACAACTGAGCAACTAGACACACATGCAGATATCCATCAGGAAAAATTTATACATAGTATAAATAGTATATCATCATGACAGCATACAGTGGAGCAGTTTAAAGAGATGAACTAGCTCTATGTATGTATACATCAACAGGGATGAAGCTCAGAAACTTAATGCTGTGTAAAAAAAGCAAATTGCAGAGTGAGACGTGCAGTATGCTCCATTTATATACATTTTAAAAGCAGACACTACACTACATATTTTTGTGAATCTGTAAGTCTATGGAAAATAGATTGGAAGGACACACATTAGATACACTCAGGGATGAGGGACAAAGGAGATAAGAAAAAAGAGGGGTCATGTCTAGACAGATGATTATATCATGCCAGTAACGGAAGAGTGACTGATTGAATCAATTCAATTCTGGGCATCTGCAGCTCAACCTTAGAAACAAAATAAAATGAAACAAAACAAAATAGTATCCATCTTCTAGGATTAAATAACCCAGTATCTAGCACATAGTAAGGACTTAACAAACGGTGGCTATCCTTATCACTATGATGCTTACCTGCTTTGTTCTGCCTTTTTTGCTTTCTAGTAATTTTAGAAAGATGGTGAGTTTGCTAGGGTATATCTCTCTGTATCTACATTTCTGTTCTCACTTATTGATTTAAGGGCTGTAAAAGCAAAAGGCTTGGTTTGGGCCAGGCCCTGATGTGCACAGAGGCTATTCTAATGAGTTAAACAAAAGTGCTGCCAGGCATACCCAGTGGTAGCCCTGACCTGCCAATCCCCCAAACAGCCACAAATAAGAACACCTTACTAGTATAAGTTCTTGCATCTTGAATAAGTAATTTATATTAGTCAGGACTAGATTGAGTAAAAGAGAAAATTTTTTGGTGCCTGTGAAAATTGGGAATTTCAAGAAAAAGAACTGGCTTCAACTTTCTCAAATAAATAGGGGAACTCTTACGGCCTTGCACCTACCTACTTCTGCTATTTCCACAGCTAAAAGTCTGTTCTTGCCGTGTCCACTTCCAGGTACCAATTTTGAGCCAGTTATGCAAACAACTGAAAGAAGGTTTGACTCACCAAGTGGAAAATAGAATTTGCTGGAAGCAAATACTATAGTTCATAGAATTAAAGGAAATGCTCAGAGCCAGGGCTTGGGAAGAAAGAAAAGCAGGAAGCAACATGATCTTAGTAAGGAGTACATACTGTTTCTTTAGGTCACGCCAGGGCTTCCCAGGTAGCTTAATGGTAAAGACTCTTTCCTGACAAGCTGGAGTCACTCAGGAGACATGGGTTCGATCCCTGGGTTGGGAAGATCCCCTGGAGAAGGAAATGGCAACCAACTCCAGTAATCTTGCCTGTAAAATCCCATAGACAGGGGCCCCTGGTGGCCTACAGTCCATGGGGTCACAAAACTGTTGGACACGACTTAGTGACTAAACAATAACAACAAATGGGAACAATCCAATCCACCAATCTAGATTCCCACTGTCATTCTCCCTGAAAAGTCTGACTGGCTTAGTTTGGGTCCTGTGGGGTGGGCCCTGTGATTGACAGCCCTAGTAAGACACCACAGAATTGAGAAATTATAGTCCCCTGAAAGACAAGCAGCTTTCAAAACAAGGGTAGGTCTAACTGGACTGAAAGCTGCTTGTCTTTCAGGGAACTATAACTGCCATATGACCCAGCAATCCCACTGCTGGGCATACACACCGAGGAAACCAGAATTGAAAGAGACACGTGTACCCCAATGTTCATCACCGCACTGTTTACAATCGCCAGGACATGGAAGCAACCTAGATGTCCATCGGCAGGCGAATGGATCAGAAAGCTGTGGTACATATACACAATGGAACATTACTCAGCATTAAAAAAAAAATTCATTTGAATCAGTTCTACTCAGGTGGACGGAACTGGAGCCTATTATCCAGAGTGAAGTAAGCCAGAAGGAAAAACAACAATACAGTATACTAACGCATATATATGGAATTTAGAAAGATGGTAACGAGAACCCTGCATGCGAGACAGCAAAAGAAACGCAGATGTATAGAACAGACTCGTGGACTCTGTGGAAGAGGGCAAGGGTGGGATGATATGGGAGAATGGCATTGAAACATGTGAATTATCATATGTGAAATCAATCGCCAGCCCAGGGTTGTTGCTCGGGGCTGGTGCACCGAGATGACCCAGGGGGAGGGAA